>JAIPRN010001440.1:0-46204 GCA_025469175.1 Geopemphigus sp. TES_GeoC_2020
AAAAAAAAAAAAAAAAAAAAAAAAAAATCGCCGACGGAAAACCGCGTACGTAGCCGGTACGCTAAACGCGCGTAACGGATTTACTAATAAGCGCTCGCTGTATATGTGCTCCGTATTTGGACGGGCGTCGCGGTATCTTTTTTTTAATCGTTGTACGCGTTCCATATAATATGCGAAAAACGTACGGCCGGTAGTAATACGTATATAGAGGTATACCTACACAATGGCACGGCAATAACATAAATATCGTTCTAAGACTTGCGCGGACGAGCGGACTACTTTGCTAACCGAGACGAATTGTTCAATATATATATATACGTAGCGAACAATAGAAACGGCAAAACGGAAAAGATCTCCGGCTGGACGTATTATAAATATATACGTCCGCGAATAAATGGATCGCGGGACCGATCGGTATTTCGGTTGTCGTAGGCGCGCGATGACCGTCGCCGCGTTGACCGTCGCCGCGTCGCCGTTTTCGTTCGTAGAAGAAAAACGACCCCTCCCCCCCCCCGGGGGTCAATGTTATCGGTGTCGCGGTCACGTCGAGGTACGAACGTCCCCGCCGTACGGGGACGTTACGTACACCGCCGGGTCCTACGATAATATAATAAAAACCGGACGAGCCAGGCGGGTATCGAACGGGGGCGGGTGGTGCACCGGGACGGGCGCCGTCGCCGCGCAATTTGTCGGCCACGTACGCGAAAATCGGCCGGTACACGGTAATGTTTTACGCGTTCGGTCGCGCGAGGTGTGAAAAACGGTCGCGAAGGTTTATCGTATTCGCCAATCGCGTTCGTTTATGCGCGTACATGAGCGCTAATAATATATACACGTGTGTGTACAGTACATCTCGACTATCGTAATTGAATCGCGTTCGGGAACAAATTATACGCCGACGCCGGACGCCAATATATAAACGGGCGAGCTTAATTAATATAAATATTACGTTGTCGGGAAAAAACGCGCGCCCGTATAGATCATAGACGCGTTTTGTAATAGCGAAATCGTGTAAACGTCTTTATTGTTATTATTTATAATAAATACGTACCGGAGCTGGCGCGTATATTATACACCGTCGCCCGTAAAAAACGATTATTATAGTTATCGGTCTTTTTTACGTATCGTGCAATTTCCGCGCGGCGGACAAGCGGAAAAACAACGCGACGGACAAGGCTTATTCGCACGTCGCCGTATATGTGTGTGTGTGTGTGTATATAAATGTACGTACACGGCCGAATACTATTTATATACACACACACACACACGAGTAAGTACGTAACTTACGAGGGCAATATTGTTATTCCATTATACATATCGCGTGAACGCACATACACCGTGCGAAAACAGAAAATAAAGATGAAAAATCATTTACACACATACACACATAAATATAATATAAAGTACGCTCGTGTGAATACGTAGGTGGTTTCTCTCCTCCGTTATTAATTTACCTCTCGGGTCTTGGGTATCGGAGTCGAATAATACAAACGTCGTATACCCGCCACACGTACGCCCGTAGTCCTCGTACATAAGAACACACGTACGTATTATATTAATATTATAATACGTTCGACCAATAAATTCATCGCGTATCTATACGTATAATATATTCGAGCGCGAGAGAGACCTAACCCGTCCAGATCCGTTTTGATAGCGTAACGAAATCGTGTGTGTGTGTGTGTGTATATACATGCATAAGTACGCTACGACGTGCGAGCGCGCGCGTCTTGTCATTATATACACCGCCCATCCGCTAAGTAAATAAATCAAGACCGATTAAAATATGCGCGACGTGCGACTAAAAAAAAAAAAAAAAATCGTTATTATAATATTTTTAAAAAAAGTGACGGGCTTACGTAACGTTCCGGTATATCCGAACGGAACGCGTACGGGATGCCTACACGATTATTATTACGTTTTACGTTCGACGTATGTCGCAGCCACCCCCCCGACGGCGGTTACCGTTGGCCGAAAGCAACGGCCGTTTTTCGAACCGTCCGTTCCGTTTCGGTCGGTTTTCCTCTTTCGATTTTCGTAAAAACGCGCGCGCTCGCCCGTTAAACGGTCTTTACCTACGCGGCTGAAAAATGTCATTAGGTCATTCCGTTTTAACAATTTCGTACGCGGACCGCCCATCGATTCGAAATTAAACGCGTAATAATATAAGGACGTTCGGTAATTTATGTTGCGCCTCTCGTCGTGTTCCAACGTTTACCGGCCGGGACGTATTAAAGGCGCGCGCGTATACATCACGCGCGTTTACCGCCGATCGTCCGGACACTGTTCGCCAACAATAATAATATACGCGCGCCAGTACGCCACGATCGTGTGTGTGTGTGTGTGTATGCATTTATATTTACTACATTTGGTGTAAAAGAAGCGGGAATCCGTTGAATATTATTTCGTTAAATAATTTAAGCGCTCCACTCACGTAATATCATTAATATTTATTTATTATTTCGTTAAATCGTGTATATGTATAACCGTGGCTCTGTGTAGATACTCGGGACGTAAAAGAAAAAACACACACACACACACACAGAAAAACGACGTGCAGGAGACGGTCGGACCCACAAGAGAGTCGGAAATATAATTACTTATCGGTGAGATATTGTGTATGTATATATATATATAGAATAATTTATTCACTCTTGGCTTTAAATCCGTCAAACAGCCGGCCGTAAAGTTGAAATACGCGTATATCGTAATAAATTTATAACCAGCTTTTAACCGTACGAACCTATATAATAATTTTGTTTACGAGTATTTGGATCTGTCCCGACAAATTACGTATTTTACGTCGGCGGACGGTCTCGTGTCCGTCTATAATTTTATCGCGCGCGCGCGTAATAGCGCCGAAACGACAATTAGACGACACAAACGCGGGCCGGTACAATTCTCGCGTAAAATCGCGAACGGAACGCGTTATCGGTGTTCGTTCCGCCGGTAGCGTACGTATCTCCGAGGACCGTCTAAAAAACGCGGGTTCCGCCGACGCTACGAGTAAATTAACCGTTTCGCGAATGCGACGAGCGAATCGTCCTACGCGCGACGGACGGTTGTCCGTAGTTATCGTCGGTACGAATACAAAAAGGGCCTGGTCCGCGGCGGGTAACAATCGGCCGGAGAAGAATTCGGAGACGGACCCACAACAGCCCTTGTACGGTGCAAACAATAATAGGTTACGCGCCCGGATACCGAAAAGCTCGCGCGTAGACGATATAATTACAATAAATAATTCACGGTTATCACGTTCGCGAAATATATTTTATACGCGATAATAATATAAAATAACGAACAATAATACGCGAGCGTGAATTCGAAAACGGCAATTAGAGCCTACGATGAACATAAACGCTAGAAACCCTTCGAGTTGTCCGGTACAAAAATTAATTCTATAATATATATATATATAATCTTACGAAATAAATTACACTACACGACGCAACATTGCGAACGAAAAACGACTACTGGCGTCGTAAAAACGATTTAGCCACGAAAATATACGCTATTAAATAATAATTACGATACATACAACGCGACGCGTGGGCTTTTCGCGGTCGACCGATAAGAAGCCGAATAAAATATCTTACGATTGTCCTCCGAGTCTATAGCGATAAATAATTTCGGCCCCAACAGCCCTCGACGAGCGAACGTTTATACGAATAGTTCGTATTTACGCGTTTTATTCAGCACGGGGGTTGGACATATATATATATAATGTATACACCCGTACGTAGGCACACGGGTTATATACGCGCGGCCGTATAAAATACGAGACGCGAGCAATATTATACCTACCGCAGCCGTCTCGCATAATACGCGTGTGCGCGTATACACGCAAGTACAACGCGGCCAGTATATTATAATATCGCCGTATTATGACCGACGCGTTTGCGCGTAAATACGGTCCTTTTGTGCGAACGGTCCGTTTCACACGGCCGGTTATATTTTTATTGGCACAATAACGCGCCATTGACCACAGCGACGGATACGTTATTGATTTTCTGCCGAAAAAAAATAACGATAATAATAAAAAGTACGTCCGAATATATATATATATACATATAGGAGTCTGGCGAGTCCCATCTGATAGCGAAAACCGATTTCAACAATGAACAGCTCGCCGCGCGGTTTACGCGATTCCTTGTCCCGATAGGCACCGCCGCCGCTGTCGCGCGCTGCCACGGCAGGGTTTTTTCGCCTTCGTATGCGGTTAGAGCGGTTGGTTACTACCTACCACGCGCACACACGCGCGTAACGATTATTCTTCTCCGACTCGGTATTATTTATTTATTTCGTTTCGCGTTTATTATCGTTTTATTTATTCGGCTTATTTTTCGTCCCGAACGTGTGGCGAACACCCAACACACGTAAACGTGTTTAATTTTTTTATATATATATTATATCACGGGCACGCGCGTGCGCCGCTTCGCTCGTAAAAATGATCTAGCACGGACGGCGCATTTTTAACGTCGACTAAAACTGCCGGTAACGCGCAACTGGTACGCGTGATTTAAACGGCGGGGAACGCAAAATACAGGGAGTTATTACGTACGCGTATAAAATATACGTGCCGAAGCGTTCGGGCGCGCGTACGTACGGGAGAAAAATCTTGCTCGATTAATATCGCGGGTGTATACGCGCCGCGGAATAATAATAACGTTGATAATGTAATAATAAAATCCGACGGTTCGTATAGTATTACAAATGTTGGTGAATGTATTACACGGGACTACGGGAAATGTCGGCCGAGAGGCGCGCGCGCGTAGGGAACACGAATGATTTGTTGCCCGGTCGCGCGTTCCGTGCCCGATTAATCATTTTTGGCGTATTACGCGAATTCGCGCGAACGTTACGCTTCCCCACCACCACCACCACCACCCCACCCGTCGTATTACATACGCGCCCGTCGCACGCGTTTATCGCGACACAACTTCGATACCCTACGTCCGTTACGTCGTAATAATACGGGCGAGAATATTTGAATCGTTCCAGCAGCTAGTGGCTGTAATCCAAAGTTGAAATCGCGCGTTTTTCGCCCGTCCGTCTATCACGAACAAAGGCGTTTATCATCCGGGGAATCGGAACATTCGTATATATATGTGTGCGCGTGTATAGTGAAACCCTAGAAACGGACGATTAATCGCCAATTGTTTACATTTGACAAGCCCGTAGGGTAAACCGATCTCCCGGTGCCGCAAGTACCGTATTATGCCCGTCTTTAATACGGTTTCGGTGTATAATTATAACAAATTGTTACAAACGGACGCGAAAAGTCGTATTATTACGTTCGATTATTTGTCAATGACGAAACGTTAATTGTATAGTATTAGTAGCATTAACGAGTGTACCGCACGGCGTAACGTTACACTAAGTACGCGTTAGCACACGCATAGGTCGGGCGCCTACTCATATTGAAAATGAAAAAGTGAGCGTGTCCGCCGGATTTAGTTTCCAATTAGCTTCCAATTAGTTACCGACGTCAAACGCGCGACGGGTGTACCTGTATGCAAATGAACGTATTAAAGAGTACCTAGAATAACGTTTTCATTCCAATATCGTTTTAATCCCGACGTATATATATATGTATATTATATATTACGGTTACGGGCGGAGCCATTTATAACGGACTTTTGAAACGGACAAATTGAACAAAAAAAAAGAAACAAACACGATTGAATTATAATATACGTTTCGAAAATCCTAATCTAAAATCAACTCCGTAATATATATTTATTCGCGCGTAAAACGTACGCGATTAAATATTTTTTGTACGGAAAAGAAATTTTATCGTTTATCAGATCAGGCGACAAATGTTTATACGTACACGCGCGCGCGCGTAGAAACGTTGGAAAAAATCGTCGTAAATTTTCGACGATGATTTATCACGACGGCGAATATTGTATAATTCGAACAACGTTTCTTACGTATCGCCGGGGCATCACGTGTCAGGCCCGCGACTCGTTTTGGGCGCGCGAGAAAAATCGTCGTCGTGGTTTTTTTTTTTTTTTTTTTGTAATCCTACGAAATGTTTAATATAATCGACGTGCGCTTAGCCTCTGGTTAGCTGGACGAGTATCCACGACGTAGTACACAATATACGCACGTATACCCGCGCGTATTATACGGTATTGTGAATCCGAAACGGTCAGATGTCCTGCAGATTTTAAAACGTATATATGTTGCGTTCGTATTCGTGCTTTCGTATGTATATATCTACGCGCGTGTACGAGTGTGTGTTATCTGTGACACGAGAACAACTGTTCGCGATTCTTACGCGTCTCGTCCTTGTCAGATCCTTGTAGAAACTACGCATATCGTATGCATTTGTACGTACATATAGATAATGTAGGTAACGTCGCCGCGAAGAGATGATCTTCGTGGCGATACGCAGAGCGACACTGACACGACAAATTACATGCGCATAAAATGTCAATGGTCAAGGAAACAAATCAAATATATTATGTATATGGTTTACGATCGTGCGCGCGTGAGAACTACGTATATATATATGTGTGTGCGCGCGTGTTCTTAAATAATCGTTCGTTATTTTATTGTTTTTTTTTTTTTTTAGTTTAATACCAATCGAGAAGGCTCGAAAAAATCGTATACGCGCGTTATAAAATACATAAATAATGGTGAAAAAACCGAAGAATTTAGGTGTGTCGACAGTCGGGCGCGAGCGTTTAAAAAAAATACCGTATATAATAATATCGCCGGACGTGAATACGAATATACCGGCCACGGCGTTATAATTGAAAACGGTATTGCGTTAAAAAAAAAAACGAAAATTCGTTTCGCGACGACTCAATTTTCGTACTTAGCGTGTACTACGTAATGAATAGTCGCGCGCGTCACACAATTCGTGCAATACATTTCGGCCTTTGGCGCGGCGTAGACGTATTTTGTGCGTTAGACGAAAACGTATAGGACGGCGACAATGGCGACAATTATCCATTTGATCGCGCGGAAATGGCGAGAAATAGACGCGGGTGTTTGGTTACTTGCACGATTACGTAATCGATTCCCATGTAGAGCAATTTACGCGCCGAAAACGACTTTTGGACCGTGGCGTCCGTAACACGATACCGGAGCAATCGATAGGACTGCCCCCCCCCCCGAGATACGACCCGGTTTACCGGCGCGTAGTCTGTGGCGTACGTATAAAAAGTTCTTCGTAAAACCGACGATACGGTTATGTTATTATCATCGTCGTCGTGTTTACACGCGTGTTACACACACGCGCCGCACACGTACGACATCCGACGGTCGTCGATTCGCGGTAGCGGCGAACGTGCGGAGAAAATATCGAATTGCCGTTCGGACTCTCGCCGAGAGCCGTTTAATTAGCGAATACAACCGGGACGCGAGCGCGGAATACCTATTAATTGTTTTTTTTTTTTTTTTAACGAACTTACGCCGGCCATTTTATAAATAGTGTAACTACCAGCTAATACCTATATTAACCGCGCGCGCGTGTGGTGTTTACCCGGATCGGGTATATATATGTAATATACACGACGGTTCGTTCGGTTTCTTTTTTAATTAAACCGTTTAACCGCGGAAAAGCGGAGCCGGTACGATTCCCCGCCGTGGAATTCCTATCCCACGCTCGATTTTCGAAACGCGTCTTAATAACTTTCGACTACCGTTCGTTGTTGTTGTATTATACGTACCCTAACGCGGACTTCGTGCGTCTATGTCGTCCGTACTCGACACGGGCCCCTCCGTGTAAAATCGTCGTCGTTACATTTCCGTATACGGTCTCGCGTCGCCATTTCTCCGCCAACTTTTCCGGGACACGAGATTTCTATTATACTTTTACGTTACCGTGCACGCCATCCTTTCTTTATAAATAAATATATATATATATATTATAACGCGCCGTATCGTACGGCGGAGCGTATATATTGTCGGATTTGTGTGACGACTAGTGTCCCCGACAAATATCGCCCTACATACGAAGTTAAACCGAACGGACGTATTCCAAAATATCGACGGGATATACGCGCTCGTTTTGATATTTTACGTTTCCGGTCGTCTAACGTTTTTACGCTTTTTAAAGGGTATTTTTTCGCGCGTTTTTTTTTTTTTGTCAAATCTCATTTAACTTCTACGTAATTGCCGGGGACCGCACGTACACGTGTACGCGTGTATGCCCCTATTACGTAGTCGCCGTACATAAAACGCGGTATACGGCACGAACGGTACAATCATAAAAATATAATACGCGCGGCGTCCGTCGCAGTATTCGCAACGAGAACGACTTTGTTCGAGAACATCACGTAGGTCGTCGGCATACGTCTCAATATTCACCCCGCGGGTGTCGATCTTGTACCCGACTACCGTTGTCGTCGTAAACCAAGTATTTTATCTCGGGACACCGTACGTACGAGTACGATATTAAGCGCGCGTATGCGTGTGTATGTGTATTTTTATGTGTATTTGTATGTGTATGTGTGCGTGTATGCCCATTATAACGGATATACGTTACGTCGTTATATATTCAATTTTTATTTCGCGTAATATTTAAGATCACTCCGAGAGTCAATGTTCGTATATATTGCGGCGATTGTAATCTGTCCCGGCTAATTATTAAATTATTACCTAGATACGGATGTAAACATGTTCGTCGGTCGAGTTTTATTCCGTTTCGGGTGTTTTTCGTTTCTTGTTTTTCTTATTCGCCTCAAATACACAACAGATCCATAAATATTTACCGCGCCAGAGTCGTTTACGTACGTACGTAGTCGTGAATATTTATACGGCGAATATTTCGACCCGGCGCGAATGTGTATAGCTATATTACCGCGACCGTAGCCGCTAATAGGCGTTTTAAGTACGCGTCGACGATGTACGCGCATAGTGGGAAGCTCATAAGCGCTATGACCCGACGAGACGTTTCCACGGCGCATTTTGTCGTGCGTACCTAACCGCGGTGTCGCGTTACCGTGTAAACGGTTTACACGAGCGCTCGGCAAACACGCGCCCGTGTGTATTACTTGTACGCGCGCTACGTATCATACGTGCCCGGCGACAGCTGGTGCGTGTGCGGGAAAAGGACTAATGTGGAGAAGAGCGATCGTTCGCGCCCGCCGAACGCGACAACGGTTTGTGCCGAATCATTCACTTATAAGCCGACGGGGCGCTACGGCTCCAGCCGTACCATATATATGGAAGTGCGAGTAGTGTTCGTTACAAACAGTTGCCGCCAAAAGCAATCGACCGTAGACGTTCACAATTTTTTTCGGTTTTTTTTTTCGTCCGTCGCGTTACGCGCTCGCCGGCCGGCCACCCTTTAGAAGATAGCGTCAACACGCCACCGTTTATTGCGACCGGGACGTCGCGCGCTAAACAATCACCACCGCGTACAGTGGGACGACGGCCCGACCGCATATCGTCCCTAACGTAACGCATAAACGGACCAGGCACGAGCCCCCTCCGCAAGCGTGTTTTATTGTCGGCGATTTTTACGGTCTTCCACCTGGCGCGGCCGGCCATTCCGTCCAATCATCTAGCACCCGGACGGGCGCACTACCGATAGCCCAAAAGGACGCGCGTACCGTTCGTCCGTGGGATCAAAGCCCGCCGCGGATCCGTCCCGTTTTCACGGTCGTGCCAAATCCTTCCGTCACTCGTTCGCCTTCCAGATTACATTTGCAACGGATTCGGATCCTACGTCTGATGGAAGCGAGAGGATTAGCCGCTGTTAGGTTAGCCCAACCTTACCGGCCCCGAACTGGCTCAGAACAATTTCTCGGTCGGACTGCCGAAGCCGTCGTTCGAGTCCCTTCGCCACGACAAGGCGAGATCCCCAAGTGGGGAAATCGACTGTAGACTGCGGTTTTTAATAACGTTCGTTCTCTTGTATACGCGAACGAGGTTTCGAGCGCGCGGTGTGAAACGAACAAAGGAAATTCGGCGGCGCCTTCTCGGTCCTTCCGTGATCCCGTGCACGAACCGCGTTTAATTGGGCGACGGGATAAAAGCGATAAAAAACGAAATTCGATATCGCGGCGAAATACCGTCGCGCGGTGTTTCTATTAGTTATTTTCTCCTTGGCGGTGAAATAAACGGCCAAGAATGACGTCGCGTCGTGTCATTCGTCAATATTTTATTAAACCAATAAACGACGTATATTTACGAATATAACTCGCGTTTTTTTGTACAATCGAAATCGGATATTTTATGTAAAGATTCGATCGACCGCAGTTCCGTTTCGCTTTCGTTCCGTACGTTTATTCGGCCGTGCCATTCGAAGTCGCCCGGTCGTTCGAGTAATTTTTATTACGGTAAATTGTGCTCGACCTTTTCGTCCGATGATTACACGCGAAATTCCGCCGGTATAATTAGCCAGTCGCGTCCTTAGACGATTAAGATTGGTTTCGTCGTCGATATTACGCGGTGTCCAACACACGGACGACGTTTTATGGTTACGACCGCGTAACCGTTTTTGCATTATCGTGAACTGTCGTAAAGACGAATTATTACGCGCCTATAATTTTCATTCAATACCGTGTACGAATATAATAATAATAGCGTTACGATATATATGAAACACAAACGCCGCGCAGCCGTGTTGTGGCGTACTATAGAAAAACAATATTTTTACGTTTCACGAGATACGCGTGGTCCATTGTTTTCAGATTCTTTATGATCGCGTATAATCTTGCGTCCGTTTTAATGGTTATTTGATGTTAAAATAATGTTTCAATTTATTTTATTATTTCACGCGTTTTTAACTTTATATTAAAAAACAAAAAAAAAAATGTATTAAAATTCAATCGTTTCTTTTTTTCAATACGTACTCGTGAATTCGCGCCGCATTCTCACGGCTCAAACTTTTCACGTAACGCTATTATATTATTAAAAAAAAAAAAAAAAACGCCGAACGGGATTGCGTAACCGCAGGTCCGCAGAAAACCGCGTTGGTTCACACGAGAATATTTTCGGTAAAATGTCTCGTCGCCGACATCCGCGCCGCTCGACATTACGGGAATAACAATACGAACGTTTCGCCGCCCACTCGAACCGATCGATCGACTTTTCGGGGGACACGCTTTTTCGCGTTTAACGTTACGGACGTAATGTTTATTAAAAGAAAACAAAAACGAACGAAAAACCGGCGCGTATAATGTTCCGGTAAAATTGGCAATTTTCACCGGCCAAACGTTCCATACGCCGTCACGTCGAAATTCCAAAAAACGTTCCACGTCCCGTAGTTTTATAATTTTATTCGCCGTGTGTCTTTACCACGATACGAGTTTATAAACCGAAGTTTAATTATTTCTGCGCGTAGCGACGATTTTCGTTAATTATTATTATTATTATTTCGAATCGCCGCTCTTTGGCGATCCATCATCGTAATTTATGCGAGCCGTTTAAATATAAAGCGCGTATAAAAAAAAAATACGTCATTACGGGCACATTATTTTTACAACGAAATGTATTTATATTATTATTATGTTAATACTCACCTATGGGTACCGAATTACAAAAAAAAACCGTAAAATAATACGCTATAAATAACGATTTGATAATTACGAAGGACGTTAAAACACATTAGGCGATAGTTTAGTCGATTTTGTTTAAAATACCGCGGTTACCGGCTTAAGAACTCGAAGCACAACCCCGTGGCGTGTGACGATGATTTACGATTGACTCGGGCAAAAACATTCGGGCTTCATTACAATATACGAACTCCGGTGAATAAGATAATCGTAAATTACTACCCGGAGGGAGAACGGTATAGGCGCGCGCCGTATTATGGCCAACGAACGTTATTCGCGAACGTTTTATTTGATAAACGGACGAGTTATTGTAAAGGGGGAGACCGGGTATTGACGAAAATACGATAATCGGGCATCATTCGACGTTATTATTATTATTATTATTGTACGTCTTGGTGTAGTCACTTTCATTGACTCGCGACAACTGCCGTGAAAATATAATGGCCGGCCGTTGTTATTAATCATTCTGACGTTTCGCCGGGTCCGTCGTCAAAACGGAATCGCGTCGGGGCGCATCGATTTTAAAATTTACGACGGTTCGGAGAGCGAAAATCGATAAAGGCCCGTATGCCGGTCGGATGAACACGGCCCCGGGGCCATACAAATACGAAAACACGCGGACGCGTATTGTAACGTACACGGGCGTTTATATACCGTATTTATCGTGAACGCGCAAACGAGGTTCGGAATATCGTTTTTTAAACGACCGTTGTATAAAACGTAGTTCGGAATTTGAAAACGGAATTCACCGCCCGAAATCGATAGATAAACCACGACTGGCGGTTGCGTTTGAAACGCGCGCGCCATTTCACCGACGCCCAGTTACCGATTTATTACGGACCGAAACGCGGACGCGCCCTGTCCGGTCGTTCGTTCCGTAAAACGTTCGTTAACGCGCGATAATAAAGACGGACTGGACCGGCGGACCTACACGGCCGGGTACTCCAATCGCTACGGCGTTTTTAACGTAATGCGTTGCCGTGTCCGACGTATAATCGTAAATCGCGAAATTTTTTACTATCGCGCGCCTACGAGGACGACGGTACGACACGGATCGAACACGTCCGGATTAGTTTTGGAGTTCGATACGGACGTTCCGTTCGTCGGCACTGTCCGAGCGGATACTCGAATTTTTCGATAACCGTACCCGATACGTCTCGGTCAATCGTCAATTTCTGTCGTTTACGCCGCCCGGTAAATAAACCGTAGCGCGGAGCCACGGGCGGCAGCTCGAAGTGACGGTCGTGGAGGGGCCACCGTGCGGCGGGATGACGGACACGCGACGGGATTTGACGGGCTATTTACATTTTGGAAAGTACGGCGGCGAACAATCGAACGGGATCGACGCGAACGCCGCCGCGGTTACGTTTCGCCGTAACAAATTCCGTTCGTCGCGTAACTAACGTGCACGCTACCCTTCCGTTTAGGCCGAAGGTATTTACGGCGTGTGTTGTAGGACGGTCGTAGGTAGCGCGCCGAAACGGTTTCGCGGACTTTCCTATAGAAAATTATAATTTATTTCTCGTTATTATTATACGATATTGTCGCGGCCGACGGCCGTGGCGCGATTTATTTACATTGAATGAGCGGCGGATCCGCTGACAAATTGTCCGTCGCTGGCCGGACGACGACCGGAGACGACGGTGAAAGGAGGGCGGGCGCGTTTCGCCGAGGTGATTTATAAACGGGTCGTCGTTAACATTTAACGTACGCGGTAACGGGACGGTCATGGAAAAACTTAACCGGGCGCGATCGTTCCGCCGACGCGGTTCGCGGCCAAATACATACAATCGTACGGTCGTTGAATGCGAAACGTCGCGGTGTGCACGCACGCACGCACGCACGCGAGATCTAACCTCCGTGCGAATAGCCGTTCGTCGTCCACCCTCTGGTCATTCATAGATCGAACGACGGTCACTTTAATTAACGCCGCGCGCGTCGTACAGACGTAAACAAAGTCGGGAACCGTGTACTATATATATCCCGGGGGAGACACGTTTTACAACGACAACAACAACAACCGTTCTAGCAACGTTATCCAGTGTGTGCGAACTAGCTGGGCGATAATTTATCGAAATTAAAAGTCGCGCTTTCGAATCTCCGCGGGCGGTTCGGTAGTCGGTCTACACGCGCGCGCACACTAGACGCAATAACGCCGGCGTGTATCGTCGTCGCGACGTGTACACGGCCGCGTGTTTATATTTATCTCGTTCGTCCTGCGTTTATAAACGGCCGTGGCGAAAAGCGGCCGGTTCGTCGCGTTTCCCGGCACTTGGGCGAACGCGCCCGTGTCGTATCGCGGAACGAGCCGATCAACAACCACCGTGACGGTAACGCGCCGATAACGGCGGTAACGTGTTCATTTACGCGCACCGGCCCGCTGGAGAATAATAGGCCACGCGGGTAACGTTTCGTGGCTACGGTTGTGACCGGCGCGAAAGCGACGCACGGACGCCCTCGGGTTTTAACGACCGGAGAAATAACGCGCGCCGTTCGATTCGCGGACGATCCCGTCCTAATATGGCGATAATATTGTCCCGAGTTCGCCGAGCTGAGCGTTCTTTTCGGCGTTCGCACGGTTTCCTCCCCGTTCGTTCGTGACGCCGCTCAAGTACGCGCGTCGGTATTATTCCCGTTTTAACTTTATTCAAATCGAAACAAACGTTCGTTCGTTCGCCGTCGTTCCGTCGAATAGGGAAGAAAGTCCTTGGGGTTAGTTTCGTGTAACGGAACAGCGCGTTGAAACGTCCGCGAGTGGAAATCGCGAAATATCACGACTAGTCGCGCCAACGGGTTTTCGACAAAAAACTATTTCGGTCTTTTCGTTTGCGCCGTTTATTGAAAACTCGAACGAACGAAACGCTCGCAACGGCAATTAAAAGTCTACAACGGAAAGAATATGACGAACGTCGTTCTACGTTTATTTTTGAAAAACGCGCGGAAAAAACCGTTTTCGTAAATACGTTTGAATTTCGGGGAGCTAAGTGTATTTCCGCGGAATTTGAAAAACCATTTTTCCTCTCGAAATTACGGCGATTCGTTGCGGCGAGTGATTTAAACGTAATTCTTCGGTTAAAAATATTTACAACGAGAATTTCGGCGTCCGAGGCGGAACACCGTTTTCGTATTTAGTCGATTTTCGTTCGTTTCCATAACGGTGCTCTCTTTTAGGATTTGGGACCCGTAGTCTCGGCCGATACACTCTCGAGCTATCGTGGTTTTATGTGGGCGACGCGATTGCCGGCGCGGGACGTTCAAGTCGAGCGGCCGACACTCTAGAAAAACGGAGTCCCGAATACCAATAAAACGGCGCGCGGACGTTTGCCCCGTCAAGTTCGTGGACCTTTTAACGCGCGCGCGCGGTGTACGACGTGCTGTCACTATGCCGGAGACGAGCGAACGGACGCGCTATATAGGACGCAATTATTTGTACGACGTCGTGTACAGTCGCTCCTTAGAATACGTGATCGTTTTACGCGCGTACGTAATAACGAGACATCGGCGGCTAATTAATACGCGGCTAATGATTTATCGCCGTCGTCCGCCGAGAATACGTCCGCGCGCGCGCGCGTGTATATATACGTACGGTACCGGTCGCGGAAAGATCCGTTCGTTCAACGATCAAATACGCGACGTATTTGTGTAACGGGCAGGGGGTTTTCGTGCGCGTACCGCCGTACGCTTTACCGGAAATAAAAAACCGCGCCCGCCGAAACGTTCAAATTTCTCTCTCGCGACCGTTTCGTTATGAGGCACACGTTTGTCGACGTTATTCGCGTTTGGAATCGCCCGGCCGTTTCGCCGGGTCGATCGATAGCCGACACCGATAAACGCCGCGAACGCGTATCCGATTTCCGTTCGGCCGTCGAATGGCGGCTGGTTGGTTATTCGGTACGGGACCGTTTCGACGATCGGCCGAATGACGGGCGTTGTCCCAAAAGTGACGCGCAGCGCCGGTTGTCTGGCAATACGGATATTAGCGGCTGTATCTAAAGCTTGAAGTGTAACGAGCGCGTCGGTTTCGGTGGTTTTTTGTAAGCGTATAATGACGCGCGAGACCGAAAGTGAAAACGATTCGTCGGCAAAACGTTACTGTTCTCGAGCAACGCGCGTACATTTCAAATCGAAACGATTCGCGGTAAACCGGCGCCGGAAATAGAACGAAATGAACCCGACGAATTGTGGACCGTAAGTACGGCGCGAAGACGGCATCGGCGATTCCGGGACGGTCGTGTTGGTATTGATAACAACCGGCCGACCATCTACGGTTACTCGAGACAAACAGTGACGCGGCTATTCTCGCAACTCGACTGGACGAAGACCGACGAATAACGGCTAGAGAGAACGAAACGGGTATTACCGCGTTTTAACGGAAGAACCGGAAGATTTTTGCTGCGCGTTGGGCGGCTCGTTTACTGTCGCCGGAACAAAAGACATCTGCCGTGAACTCCTTTGTCGCTACGAAAACGACGGAGAAACGTTTCTCGACCGTTTAATCGCAATAGACGAGACTCGAAGCCGATGGCAATAATGACATGGCCGAGAGCGAAAAAATGTTCGTCGCCGATATTTGCGCTTACGGATATACTCGGGGACAAATCGTCGCTCGTATTCCACGCGCCAATTTCGCTTTCGAAATGTCCACGTTCGTATATATAGAGCGCATGGTCGTCGTACGGGTCGACCGTACTTTGTACCGTCCGCGGTAATCATCACCGGCGTGCCAATAACGCCCGCGGTGAACAAATTACCCGTTTATTTCGCGTACAAACCGCCACCAGTCTGCGATCGTTAGCCGCGGCGGAGCCAAATTCGTGTCGCGCGGCCGCCGAAACACCGACAATTTCAAACGTCACGGCCCGTGGACCCGGCTAATTCCTTCGGAGGGTATGACTCGTGACGAGTCAGCCAATTGGCTCTCGTCTCCGAAATCGTATTTAGGCGCAGTCCACGCGCCACAACGCGTCGAACAGTTCGGCGGTGTCGTATGCGGCCCGCTTAAACGATAACTATTTCGACGCGTCTTCTGCTCACGTCCGCCGTATTAAATTATACCTATCGCCCGCGCCGCGTAATTCCGACGTCGTACACGTACCAACGACAGCGATAATAATAACGACGATAGTATAAATCCGGCGACGATTCGTTTTTCGTCCGTTAAAAGCGCTACGTTTGACGTTCACGTATAGATCTTGTCTACTCGGATAGTGACGGACCTCTCAACGGTCTGCCGCCGTCAATTTGGCGCGCCGGATATTTATAATACGGCGGTAAATTGATCGGAAACGAGGAACGGTTAGGTCGGGAAGTTTTTCGGAATGGGTACGACGGCTAAGCGCGACGCGTTCGTCGATTGATAAACGAACCCTTTAAACGTACACATTCCGACGTTCCGTAGATAAATTAACTGTAACATAAAATTTGAATAAACTCGTGCGTGTATATATATATATTATATTACGTAGGTACATAAATATATTGCGTATATTTAACAATAATTTATCACGGTCATCAATTATTATTAGAATGCGAGAGCCCGCGAGGCGCACACGACGATCGAGCGCTACTTATCCGTGCGCGCTCGTGTGTGTATGTAAATTTCCGCGTTCGTAATACGCGCGCGTTTGCATATTATAATAACGCGTGCATACCTATACGTACAGTCGGCCGCGTCGTCACTCATCCCTCACGTCGCGGAAGACCGACCGGATGTACGTGATCCGAAAAAACAACGCGCGCTAACGTTTTTCGTATACACGCGAAATCGCGCTAGCCGCTCGTTACACTTTACGTTCGTAAAAATCGATTTCCCGTCCGCGCTACAGTTTTTACGTTCGTTCGGGCGCCAAACACGCCCGTAATCGTTTCCCGTCGGCGGCAATTATTTGTCCACGGAACGTCGTCGCGTTTTATACGCCCGCGGACAATTTCTATGGTCCACGAGCACGCGTACTTCCCGTGTGAAACGCTCGGACGGTATAGGCGGCGATGTCCAACGCCGGTTTTCAGCTCGTGTACATTACCGTCGCGTTCCGCTTACCCGCTCCAATCACCGCGTACATAATCTCTGACCTCGCTTCTCTCGCGTTTCGCGAGACCCATCCCAGCGCCCAACGCCTTAAACGTCTTCGGTGTCGTGCGCTCTTAAATCAAATTCAACGCGACGATAATTTATAATGTACCGCGGCGGCGTTCTTATTGTGGAGATCCGTATTTTTCAACGCGTCCTTTCACTACGCCGTACCCGGTTTTCCGTACGTGTTTACCGATTCGTTTAGCGTACACTTTTCGCTCATAATGGAGAGACTCCGCGTTTTCATTTTATCCGTCCGCTCGTCACCGCCAGTGTTTCACCGTTGGCCGTGAGCCGATTAGTCCCAACTGATCGTGAACAATACGTTTGTCGTGTCTTCAAACTCGACAACGGGCGTTCGGTTTTTTTTTTGAAATTTCCCCTTAATCTATAATACCTTTAAACGAGCAATTCTTGTATATATATATAATTTGAATCTCGGAAACGGCTCCAACGATTTTCAAAAAATATGCAGGGGTTTTTATAAATCGATTTAGCTAGGTTTCGTTTTTACTTTTTCCCATATAAACGTCGAAAACGAAAAAAATCCGTTCGAACGGTTCAAATTGACGTAGACATTCCAATTTTGTACCAAATACGCGTACGGCGATGATCTTGCGTTTGGTCTAATTAGATTTACAATATACATTAGAGCACTTTTTCAAAATTCGTAGTTTTTTTTTACTTTTTCGACGGGTCGTAATCGTTATTGACCCTCGAATTTGGGACTTATATTCAAGGTCTCGACGAGACGAATTCAATGACGTAAACAAAACGCAAATATATTGACCGAGATATGGCGTTTCGCTTTTTCGGTATTTGTCGTATATAAACGTTAAAAAAGAAATAAATTCGTAAAAACCGTAAAAAATGTCGTAGAGGCGATGATCTTGCGTTTGGTGTAATCAGATTTACAATATAAAAATTTAATCACGGTCGTGAGAGCGCTTTTTCGAATTTCAAACTTATTTATTTTCGACCAATTCTAATTGTCGTAGACCCTCGAGCTGGGGCTCAAATTCAAGATCTCTACGAGACAAATCCAAACGAAAAATTACCGATCAAAACTCGGTCACCCGATATTTTGTAATAAAACGATTTATGGGTTTTATCGTATAGTCGGTAAGTTCCGACGATTACACGTTTTCGACGACCGGGAAGAGTATCGGCGATAAAACGAATTCTTATTTTCGCGCGTGTTACGTCTCGGAATCGTAAGAACAGTTTCCATTAGGGAAAAATGACGCGAAAGAGATTTTCGTCGTTCGCCTTCGCCGTTTACTTTCTACTTACTACTTCACATTCGGAGTCGGCGGTACGTGGCCCAGTGCACGCGCGAGGGAAATAATTTCTCTTTATCGGCGTCGGTCGACTTTAGACGCGGCACGCGATTGCCCGCCCGTTTGGGCTCCGTCGCCTCGCGATAATCGACGTGTGCCTCGCCTATGTATACTACCACTCGTGGCCGTGTTTACGGCGCAGAACGACACGGCACCCGTCGTATTACAAGCGATTTACACGGGAACAACGAACGACGCGTAATGTGGCGATCGTTGTCGTCGGCGTTTCGACGATAATCCGTCGCGAAACCGACGCTTTCCATAAATATTGTTGTACCGGCGCGTGTGTAACAATAATAATAATAATAATAATATATACCCGCCTATACGGTTCGCGACAAAAAAAACTATATATATATCGCGCGGGCTTATAAATAGCGTATTGTGGTGAAATGTGTAGTACGTTATATATAATCGGTGGTCGTGCGTTGCGGAGGAGGAGCGCGCGAAACGGTCGCCGCGGAATATTGAATAACGAGTTTGGCGTGGCGATAAAACGGCCGTGGCGCGTTCGCGGTAGAGAAAAAGCGTTTACCTCGCGCGATCTTTCGCCCGTAGAATCGCGAGCGGATTTCTCGCCCCGTTCGAATACAAAAGATTGATCGCGATACCGGGCCCGGCCATAGATCACGCGGATTAAAAAAAAAAAAAAAAACAACAACGAATAAAAAAGAAACAGCGTCGACGTTATTTTCCTCTTCGTGTGTGGCTCGACGTGCCGGACTCCTTTACGTGTGTATGTATATATATACACGCGCGCGCGAGCCATAAATTACCGGCAGCAATAAGATTCGTTCGTGTCCCCCATTAGTTTCCGTATACCGCTCGGCCCGGAATAAATCCCGAGTTGACAATTAACGCGCGCTATAGGTAGGTATTATATATCGCGTACGCGTAATATAATTACGTATATACATATAAGCGTATCCTTCCGCCGCCGCCGCAGGTGCAGATTGTTGTCACGCGCGCGTGGGGACGACCGCGCGCGGTCAGCTCTCCCGCGTCCGCACATTTTCGTCCGGAGAGCGTTTATCAAAATTAATTACGACGCGTACGTAATACGTGTATACACGCGCGCGCGCAGCTTTCCGGACACACTTGCTCGGACCGCCGGGGGAACGAAAAAAAATATAATACCCGCCGTTTATTATCGGCGCGTTATTTAAACGTTTTTTTTTTTTCCCCCGTCGTACGTGTGTCGTCCGCCCGAATCGTACGCGTATTTACGACCGCCGTACGCCCGAATATATATTATACACCCGTACACCACCCCGATAAATCAACCGCGGCGGCGGTTTCGCGACATTCGCCCGCCCCCCCCCCTAATGTAGAACGCGAGTTCCGTTCCTGTCCGGCAACTCGTACGTTCGGCTCGTGTAAATCTACCGCGCCACATACTCCGTGTTCAAAATGTCCGTACGTACCCTGAACGGCCGTTTGACGGTCGCCATCCGTCCTGCCGGCCGTGTCTTCGCGTTTTCGAACGCGCAACGTAATAACGCCAATAGCGTATTCATTAACCGTACGCGAAACGGTTTCGCGGGTCGACGACGTTCGCTGTTGCCAATCGTTACGACGAATCTAATAATTCGGAGGTGACTAATATATTGAGCGCCAAAAGCGTCGAAATAGTCGAACTATCGTCTAATCGCGCGCGCGCGCGCGTGTGTATTCGTTCGTAGTAGGCGCCAGGGAGGATCGTAGTTCGCCGGGGGCGTTGAATTACCGAATACAACTCCGGAGATAATTTATTATGTTATCAATATTATTATTGAATTCGTTAAATACCCGCGCGTGGTAGTGCGCAATATACCGTAATTCGTAATAAATTATATCCCGGTTGTCGTATTACGTTGTGACGCGGTTTAAAACTCGATCATTTTATACCGTGACCGGTAACGTGGTGAAAAGTTCTTATAAATTATTGCCCGTGTTTACGCGCGCGCGTTTTATATTACGTAGGATTGGAAGTAATTTTGATTTATATAAATAATACTCGTTTTGGACGGCGTAACTAATCGCCGTTTTAATTAATAAAACGCGTTCGCGCGTTAACAACACACAAGCATATACATATACGGTAAAATTTTTAAAAAAAAAAATCGTTTTAAACTTGCAACGGTAGTAGCCGTACCTAACTACCATTGGCGGTAACCGAACGCGATAACTACACGAAACGCGCGTACGTTTTATATTCGGTTTCCGTTTATGGCGTTTTATAAATGTATATTTAAGAAGGTAATATTAACAATCGTTTCGTCAACGAGCGCGGTTTACGATTAAAAATGTCCGACGAAACGAACGTAATTTATATAACCGAACGCCGCCGCCCCCCAAAACGTAGTCGCCCAATATGTACGTGTTGTTTGTGTACGGCGGTTTAGTAGCCGCTTGTTTTGTTTTTTTTTTTTTGTTCCACGGTCGCGCGTATTAAATTCGGACCAACTTGATAATAAAACCTTCCTACGGTTAAACAATCCTATAATACGTTTATAGGAGCTTGTATATATATATTTAGAATACTGCGGGGCGCGTACGTCGTCGTATTTCGACGTGTGGGCGGATGTTGGCCGCACACTCGTTCGGACGTTTCGAAACAATTTGTCAACTGTTTTAAATGATTTAAGCGTCGTTTCACAAAGACCGTATATTATTTAGACCCGTTTAAATTGTCGTTACTTCATGAAATATTCATACAAATATAAATAGCGTACTACGTTTCCGTTATATTATTGTTGTTCGGGCGGATAAAAGCGACGAGACGAGTTGTACACGGGAGATTGTATTTAATACTCGTAAACAGGCGCGCGCGCTGGCGGCCCGAAACATTTATTACGTTGTCGTAACGTATTACGACGGTAAGCCCTCGTCCGATTCACGGTGCACACGTGAAACCGCTTTACGAATTCGTGAACGTTTACTGCGCAGTTCGGCGTTCCGCTGCGTTCGGCCGTATCCGGTCCACGCGTTTTCCGCCCGGCCAACGCTTCCGACGCACACCGTGCCGCGTAATTCCGTTTGTTCGGCGGATGTATTTTCGTTCGGATTGGCGGGTTGTTAAAACGGCCGGCCTTTTAGTTCGTTTGGCGCGCCAGGGGCGTTCGAACGGTTTTTGTCGAGCGCGCGCGTTCCCTCTGGATACGAACCCCGGCGGCTACAAACGACGATATTTCGCGCACACTCGCCGTTTAGGCTCGAGCGAACAGCCCGTGATTGATTAGTCGCCGTATTTCCGCGGTCGGTTTCGTTTTATTAATATCCCACGTCCGCCGTTACCGTCGTGCGTACAGTAATTCCGTTTCCCCGCGCCCGTATTCGTTCCACCGAACGCGTCGTCCAATTTTGTAAAAAAGTAAACGGGTTCGGGTTTCGCGGGACTCTCGTGGTCAGTCCCGGCGCGCTTTTCGACCTCGTATTTTCGAATACGAACGCGTTTTCGAGACCGTCGAACTTTGTGTACGCGTCTTTCGCATGGCTACCGACGATTTCAACGGGCGAACAATGTCCGCGGAACATTGATAATGTAGCTCGGACGACGTTTACTCGAACGAACGTGAAAATCGTATCCCCGAAACGACGACGATTAGTCGCTAACGAAAAGCCGACTTACAGTTTTAGTTTCGTTCGTACGAAATTCGAACTTCCAACGCCGCGCGTCAAACTTGAAACGGGCCGTGCCTACGATATTACCGACGTTCTTCGTGATTTGTCCGTTTCAAACGGAACAGCAACCGGCCGTCCGGGCATTACGATTCCCACGACGAACGAATATAGCCGATTCCGGGTCATTACGGTTCCCTGAAAACTAAAAACCGCACGTCGTACGCGCGCACGTCCGTCAACGACGCGACGTCGTGTACACCGAAACGCGTCAATAATAACGATAATAATAATAATATCGCGCGTAGTTTCGACGATTATGGTGGTCGTGCGCGTGTGCCTACGTCCGACGGATTCCGACGCGTACGTTTGATTTTCGCACGTTCCGGGCCGTTCGATACGTCCGTGATTTGTGCCGACAGACGGACGAACGGAGCTTTCCGAAATCCCTCCGACGAACGAACAAAAAATAAATAGGTAACGTCCGAGACGTCGCGCGGTGTATGTAATACGCACGAGCGTCGTCGGCGTAATATTATAATAAGAGAGGCGGCGATAATAACGATTTGTACGTGCGCGGCCTTGTAATCAACCGGGACGGCTCTGGCGGCGCGCGTGCATATGTACGAATCTTATCGCCGCCGTTACGCGGGATCTTTGGGCGTCCGATAAAGCGCGTACGTCGTATTCACACATCGGCGGCGATCATTTTTGTATTATTATTATTATCATCGATCGCCGCGAACGATAGCGTCGGGTATCCGCGCGATT
The DNA here is from genome assembly GCA_025469175.1 of Geopemphigus sp. TES_GeoC_2020. Taxonomy (NCBI): domain Eukaryota; kingdom Metazoa; phylum Arthropoda; class Insecta; order Hemiptera; family Aphididae; genus Geopemphigus; species Geopemphigus sp. TES_GeoC_2020. The sequence goes on from JAIPRN010001440.1 coordinate 23,301, forward strand.
ATGTAGTTTCGGGCGGTGTTTTATTATTTTTTTTTTTTTTTTCGGGAAACGTACGGGTACGTATATTACGTGATTTCCGTTTCGTTATTGGCGATCGCGTACGCGCTCACGCGGCGCAACGAGTGATTCGACGGCGACGGACATTCACGTCTCGGGACCGGATCGCTGGTTTGGTGAAGGGGATGGCGAGGAGGAGGAGGTAGACAATATTATACTCGCGCGTAAGCGACACGAATTCGGGATGTAGTTTTTTCTACGGCCGTTTTCGATATTTCGGCTGTACGGGGTGGACGATTTTCTCATTTCGCGAAAGTAGTGGTTAGTGATCGGGTCAAGTGCAGGTCGGGGACCTAACCAAATAACTGGGAAAATGAGTAGAAGAAGACGACGACGAAAGCTCCGAGCGCACAATGGGCCATACATATATTTAGATTTATGTGGGATTGGACGGACGATTTTTTTACGTTACGTACGTTACAATATCGAGAAGCGGTAAATGGCTAGAAAACGGACGGGGCACGTGCTTGGCGGACGGAATGGGAAAACGCCGAGAGAGGCCGACACATTTGGACAGCGCGTGGAACAGAGTAGAGTGATTAGGTGCCGAACGTATTTAGAAACACTAGCGCGGACCGTTAAGATCGTCGAAATTGCTCGCGATCGGCGATTAGGTACGAAATATGGCGTTACGTATGTAGCGGGGCGGTGTTTTCGTGGGGGCGGCGTGCGCGCGTTTACGAAGACGGCGGACGGTTTTCTCGGCCATCAATCAATCACGTTCGGCCGTGCCGTACTTTTTTTTATCTTTCGCCCCTCGGGTACGTACGTATTAACGCTCGTTAATATATGTAGACGCGCGCCTCGGAGCCGGCGATCAATCGCGACGCCGACCGATCGAAGTGTAACCCACCGTCGGACGTGTGTTTCGTGGTATACTCGTCGGGGAAAGTCGTCCCGGGACGAATAGTTTATTAATTCGTACGACACGGTCCGTCACCCCGGACCGGAGACGAATTCGAGGTTTAATAATGCGACGGTCGGTGGCGGCGAACGCGAAAACGTGCGCGCTCGGCGAATCGGCCGGGCCGGCTCGTCGTAAACTTTTTACGTTCGACAAATCCGTCCGAAAAAGCAAAGCCGATCTCGTCTCACGTTGCGCGCGCGCGCTTAGGTTACCGCGGAACGTAACGTCCGTAACGACACCGTCGACGCGCGTATTTATCTTGACGCGCGAACAACGGCGACAATAATACGTTCGAAACGCGGACGCGATTAGGTTAGGCGCGCGTGTGTGTTTTAGTAACGGAGTGTTGCCGGAGCTGTCGCGGACGGACGAAATAACGAATTATCGCGCGCGCGTACATAATGGCGTATTCGCGGGGCCCGTGGTCGTCGGCTGCGCGTACGTCGTAGCGTAATAACGATAATATTAACGACGGGCGCGCGGCGCTATAATCCATCATCGAGAGGTGATTGACAAAAGTACGAAGAGCCAAACAACCGGTCGACTTCTCGACCGCGTTTAGCCATCATAAATCAACGGCCCGGGGTTTCATTAACGGAATTACGACGTCAACGGCGGGCGTCGGGCGATACGAATAATCGGCGCGCAACGATTACAATCGATTAAGAACGCCGTCTTCCGGGTGGGAGGAAATTTCCGGGGACGAGTAACGAACTCGTGCGCGCCGTTACGTGCGAATCGACGCGCGCCCGTGAATAATTACGACCTCGACCCCCATCCCGTACGACAATAAGCGTCGGGCACGTAGTGTTCTTCCGTCCGTCTCTAGCGATTTGACCGCGTGTTCCACCTTTTCGGAATTAAAGGAAACTAAAAAACAAACCGTTTAACCGTCACCGCCGTGAAAGGCCGCGGTTTACGTTACTCGCTGCGCCCGTGTCCCTTACAGCGCATTTATTGTTGGTAGCGGTTATAAATTCGAGCGCTCGAAATATCCGAACACGCGGTCGACGTGGACGAGAGCGAAACGAAATAATAATAATAAGTCTGAAAGCGACACGTACGAACCAAATACGTCACGAAAGGGGCGTAACAAATTGTGATCCGGTAACTATCCGAAACCGGTAATCGGTACGGGAAATCACGGCGCGCGGAGCGTTCGGGGGAAAACAACGCGAACGCGCCGAAAGAAACCCGACGCGATTTACGTGATACGGTTAATCGATCGGCGTGTAGTATTGTAATATTATCGAAATAAATAAATCATTTCGAACAACGCGCGCGCGTTCCGTCCATCCGTTTCGGACGTGTGTTCGGGCATAGGGAGCGACGTATAAAAGTTCGGGTCAAGTCCGTTAATAGCCGAGACCTCGGGCCGTCGCGACGCATAAATCCGACGGCCTCGCGTCTGTGGGAGTCGTGTATTACGGTACGTATACGCGTGAACGCGTCTCGGAGCGCATAAAAGAGCGTCCGAAGGGTGCGAAATGAGAAAAAAACAAAAGAGAGAGAAAAAGTCGCGCATTGTTGTCGCCCGCGCATATTTCGAAATCCTCGATCCACTTACCGCACTATTTGTACCATTGTTGCGGGTATTTTCGCAGCGCACGCGCATACCTGTCCGGATGACTGGGGGCCGTGTTTTATTTTCGCGTTTATCAGCGACCGGAGATCGGAAGAAAATACGCGTACGTGTCGCGCCGTGTGTGTGTGTGTGTGTGTGTATAATAGATACGCGTGACGCGAAACGCGCGTATATCGGACGATACGATCGCGAGGAAAAAGTGTTGAAAATCGCGCGAAAAATAATAAATTCAAAGCCCGTAGTAATAAACGCTCGTACGACGCCGTGCCGTGTATAGGTGGAACCGCGCGATAATCGGGAATCGACGGCCGGGAAAAGTGTAAAAGATCCGTCGAACGAAACGTAAGCTTTCCGGTTGCGTGTGCGGTAGTTAGTGTAGCGGGGACGTTTAAATACGAAATTATCGTTACGGGGATTCGGATACGGTAATTGTTTAAAAACGCCTATAGGAGAAATACGAACAGAGGAGCGTACGTCACGAACGCGAAAACCGTAACACGTAACGACGAAATGAGCGTCCCGGGCGATTCGAAAAACACGTTTTTATCGCGCGCGACGCGAACCGACGCCCGGATTTTACGAAAAAAAAAAAAAAACGAAAAAACCGTTCGCTCTTAAATCGCGTCACGTCCGTCGAATTATTAATTAACGACGGGCCGGTATATTCGGACGGCGGACTTTGTTAAACGGTGCCGACGAAATTTTTCGGGACAGGTGCGCGAGTACAGAGCTGGTTCGATCGCGGACGGTTATAACGCGCTCGTCTCCCGATCGTTCGGGTCCGCCGCTCTCTCTCGCGCGCGCGCGCGCGCGCCCATCAACATACCGCGGAGGCCGTCGACTAATAACCCGACTAATTGCCCAAAGACATACCGCGCTCGCGCGCCATTGTTCGATTTACGGAATCGAACCCGTTTTTTTTTTTTTTACGCGCTAATGTAGATCTATTGTTGTGGCCGCGCTATTACCGTACGATCGGAATGCGCCCGATACGTACTCGCGCTTCGTCGTCGAACCTATATATATACATAATACGCGCCCGTATATATATATATCGGAAACAATCGGATATTTTGTCAAACGCGAACAATGCCTCAAACACACGCGCGCGTCGAACGAGCGAGAGAAAGAAGAGGGCGTGTATGATATCCGAGACCGTATAATATTATTTGTCTATTTATAGGTTTTTTTTTTTTGTTCTTCCGTCGCGTATCGGCCAAAGGCCTATAAGGACGTCGTGAAACGAATAAAAAACGCGCACGTATAATACGTTATCTCGGCCGTTTGAACGTCGTTGAAAAGCCACCTTCTTCGTCATCAACACCCGACCATAATATTACACTGGCGACGGGTACGCGCGTTCACGCGCGCACACGACCTCTCGTAGCACCTTTCGCGCGCGCGCCGTATTATTATTATTACCATCGTCGTTGTTATTATTATTATTGTGCTCGGGCGACCCGATCATAACAAATCGACGCCGTCCGCGACCATCGGATAACAATTATCGTGTTTCTCGCCGTTCTTTCCTTCTCCGTTGCTCACCGAACAACGACACAAGTTCCCATGCGTGCGCGCCCGACTCCGTGGTCGTTGCACCGGACCCGAGAGCCATAATACGGCGGTGGCGCGCGTACACAACCGTGATGACGCTCTCACCTACGCGGCTTTTATATACCTGTCGAGAAGGCGAGAGTGTTACCTAAATTCGAGTGGCCGGTACCCGATCGGGGTGGTAACCGAACGAGGTTCCCGAGGGTTGCGCGAAACGATAGTCGCGCGTGGCAGTTTTTTTTTTTTTAACCGGCGATACCCTCACTGGCCCGGAACGCCCGAACACGGTACTTCGGACCAGTGAGTCGCCTTGAAAAATACGAAATGTTAACGAAAATTCGATTTTACAATCCGATCATCCTTAATGAAAAGGGCGAGCAACGCGACAGCTATGCCCACGTTGTTTTACCTCGACCCCTCGTACCCAATTAACAATAGTTCTTAAAAACTATCACGTGAATGGCGCACAGGACAATCCCCTGCCACGGGGCAGCCATGTACGTATTCCGTTACGAAAGATAAAAAACGAATATACACTAATATTTTCGTCCCCGAGAGCCCTGGGCCTCTGCCGTTCGGCGACTCCCTTCATCACCGACTCGGCGAATCCGGCGACTCTAGTGGACCCCGGGGGACTCGAGCGTACGCTCGACCAGTTCGCCCGGGCCGAAGCCTCCTATCCGACGGGGCGGGCGTAGCCAAACGGACGTTAACGTCTCGTCGCGGCGATGGCGAAAAGAGACGTTATTCTCTAGGGGGAAGACGGCGCGTAGTTGTCGCCGGCGGATGGACCGACCCGAAGCGGATCGCGTATTTATTTCCGAACCACGCGTCGCCCGACCGTAGTATCGCGCGAGCGTTATTCGTACGCGACGATTTTGTGTGCCCAGCCGCGTTATATATACGTATATATACGTGTATAATTGCGTACCGCCCCGTTTATAATATTAAAAGAGTTACACGGCGAGAAATAAAATACTAAGTACCGGTTCGTACCGTAAAACGTTATAGCGTATTATATTATTACGGATAACGCCTTTTGCCGCCCCCTAATTCGTCCTCCGCTGGTCGACGGTGTCTACAGGTTCGCGTCGTACCGTTTAGTTATTAATATAACGTCGCCGCGTCCGATACGCATAGGCGGAGACCCTCCCCCCCCACACACACACACAACGAAACGGCCAGTGTAGTCGAACCGAGCTCGGGCGATTAAGTTTTAATTATTTACGAAATAACCGCGTAATAGAATACCCGTACGGCCAACGCGCGCACGACGCGTAATAATTAACGGCGCGCACTGCCGTTATCCCCACACGGCCGTCCGTCTACTTCCGGTTCGGTACGGCGTGTTTACGTGCGGGACATCTTCCATTTGCCCGGATCGATTTCGTCCCTTGTGACGTCCGCGTCGTCCGGCCGTTCGATTTTCGCCGTCGGCGGTACACACGATTCGGACGAAACACGTCACTCTAAGTATTGCTCGCGCGGCGTTTCGACCATTATATGCCCCTTTCCCCCTCCCCCAACGTCGTCGATCCGGACGGGCGAACATCGTCGAGAATTCGTTATTTATTTATAAACACGTCGTGTTCCGGTTCTACTACGTTCTCCGGGGTTCGTACACAATTGTACGCCAGCGGCGTACTTAGACCTGAATTTCGGGGCGGGGTTAGTTTTTAAATAAATAAATCCGACACTTTAATAGGTTATTCAGTTTTAACGAACGCGTCGTATTTATAAGTTTAAAAGTATTTTCGTTACTATTGACTAAACATACGTAATACACGTCTCGCGAGAAATTAATTTTTCCCAAACATTTTCGGGCAAGGGTTTTATTGCCCCCCCTCCCCTCTACCTGTTTTGTACGCCACTGTTAGGCACGTTCACGCGTCTAGTCCGTACCGCGAAGTTTTACGATAAATCCGACAACGAGTTTTATACAATCGCTAGGCGCTCCTCGTCGACTATTACGGCGATGTCGATAGTCGATCCGGCCGTTCGCAATTCGGCTTTTCGATTTTCGGCTATTCGATTCGTCGACCCACCGCCGTTGCTGTGAAACGAATCGACTACGACGTTATTTCGTATTCACCGGCGATCGTATAACGTCGTGCACGGATTTTTTATTCGAAACGGCCGCCACGATCGTGCGCCACGATAACACCGCGCGAGGAATTCGGGTATAATAAAAAACGAAATAATATCATTATAACGCCATTAATTCTAATCGTAGTACCAAACTCGTATTGCAAATTCGACCACTATTCAAATTTCGAGCGTAAACCGAGAGAAGTGAGAATCGCGTATTTATTAATACATATATATATACGTATATTATATTAAACGGGAAATTAACGCTAATATAATATAGATGGTTCTATATCGATATCGCCGCGATTACATTGATACACGCCAGTTGACGCGGAATTATAATACCGGTTTTTAATTTTATTTATGGCACTAAACTTTACGGTCGCGCGTATAATTTAAAATATTTGTATATTTAAGTGTTTCGTATCGAGCCGGGACGAAAAAAAAAGGGGGAAAAAAAAATACGGAAAAATGTTGTCGAGCGGAGTCACGTTTTTACGCGCGGCGCATGCGCGCTTACATTTTACGTATTATGTTTTCAAAACGGAAATTCGAAAACACGTTTAAAGTCCGAATATACGGCGACTTCGGTGTTAATCCGTGTTCCAGAGCACGCGCGTGTCTCTTGTCCGACCGAATGTAACCGCGAACGATTGAATACGCGTTACCGCGGTAACTTCGGTCCACGCTTTCCGCGTTGATTTTTCGTTAACCGTGTGAAACGCCGACGGAAATTTCGAAGTCGCTCATCCGTTGGCCGCCGGTACGCGACGTATTTGTTCGCCGCGGTATTCGTCCGGTTACGGCGGCGGCGGCGGCGGCGGCGACGACGACCACCACTACCGCGGCGGTAACGAGAATTATTTGTTTTCGCGGCGCGCGACTAACCGAGGCGCACACAAAATTGACGCCTCGTTGTTGTCGTAAGCCGGTATAGTCGCATAACGAACGGCCGATCCGTACCGCGTTTACTTCGAAACGTTTTAGTATTTTCGCGTACTTCCCGCGGCACTACACATCGTGGAACGATCGACGTTCTGTTTACGGTTGTCGCCGCGGCCCTCGAATTATCGTTCGGTAATTACCTAATCGAAACTGTCGAATTTACTAACGACGTTCCCGATTTCTCATATCGAGCGAAATGATTTCGTTCACCGCTCGAAGTATCATCGGGTCGACGACAATTTTCGTCCGTACGTTATTTTAATAATCACGGCCGGTTCTCGACGTTCGTCCGGGCTTTTAAAAAATACGCGCTACCGAAAAACGACCGATACGTATTGAAAACAATCGGAACGCGATAAGATAATATTATCGATCTATATTTTCTCTCACGTTGGCCAACCGACGGACTATTTTTTAATACGGTATCGGCAATACGGCCACTGTCCGATAAACTGTCGAGAGCAAGTACAACCGAGTGCCTTAAGTCGAATCTAAGTTGAGAAAAATTTAAAAAAAAAAACGGGCCGAAGGTAAATCGGCCCACACGTCACGCCATTTACATCTTCCGGTTTAAGAAAACAAAGGAGATAATAATCTTAAATTTTGCTTAAGAACGGACAGGAGGTAACCCGGGACATCGCCGTCCATTTACATCTTCCTTTAGACAAAATAAAAACGATATAAAATCGACTTTTTGAGGAGAGGCCTTTAGTCAGCCGTTCTCCTCGACCGGGTGTGTCTATTAATGGGAAACCGCCGGTTTCTTTTTTTTTTCTTTTTGTTCACAAAACGTCGCGTCGATTACGTCGATTCACTGACGAAACGGCTCGTCGGCCGGAAACAATAACGTCCGGTTTACGATCGTCGGCTTTTGCCCGGCGTAGTTTTCGTTGTTTTCTCTATGTTCCGTGTTTTCGCCCCTAACTAGTGTGTCGTCGTCGCTGTACATACGATACGGGCGAATATTTTTAAACGAACGATTCGTCGATCGCGTACAATCGTTCGGTGTTTACATTTTGCTCTAAAACGTAAAACGCATTTTTTGGAAGGTCCGCCGGGTCTCGACTATCCGCTCAATGTCCCGGGCTAGGGGCGTAATATACACATATATATATATTCGTTTAATCCGTATGTAGGACGCGCGCGAAAACAACCGAGCGAACGAAATACGCGCGTGTTTTCGCGCGGCGCGTTCGTAATAGTATTTTACTCGCCCGGTGAAAGCGCGGCGGCTACGGCGGTCGACTGTGTACACGTCTGCGCGGCCCGAACGCGAATTGGCGCGCGGGGACGACGCGCGCGCCGAGTAATCAATCGGTCGGGACGGACTAGTGCGCGGCGGTGACGTACCGATTTTCGGGATAAATACGTTATTATCGATCGTGTCGCCGCGTCTGTTGCGCGCTACCGGCGCGGACGAGTTTCGGGAAAAGGGGCAAGTCCGGGTCGTCGTCGACGGAAACGATACACGACGATCGACGATTACGCGTTTGAATGATGCTGATTGGACAATCGCGTTTCGGATTTGTCAGGTGGTGCCGCCGTTGGTATCTCGTCCGTAATCGCCCGTAATAACGACGGCCGATCGGAACAACAATAACAGCAATAAGCGCCCGTTACCCGTTTTATTTGTACGCCCGCGGTGGACTATTGTCGGCGCGCCTCCTCGGGGACGCGACACACGCAAATTGCCCCGCCGGTCCGTCACAACCGTCCGTCCCGCGTAATATTTATATACGGAGCGATCGCCGCGCTATTCACCCGTGTTCGCTAATGAGTTCCCGTAAACGCGGCGACCACGTCGCGCGGATTTATATATATATATTTATCGTACCCTTCGACAGCGGTCGTTACGCCGTGTACAACGCGTTTGACGACCACGCTGACGTGATAATACCGACGTATAACCTACCTGTTGTACACGGTTTATTGCCCCTCCGTGTTTTACATACAATGTAATCATAATTTTGCCCGTCCGTCCAGCGTACACGCGCGCGCATATAGATAACATACACGAATACGCGGCGATCTTCACGTTTCGGTCACAAATACGATTACGATTGTCGTCGCGTTATTCCCAACGTAATACCGGCCGGTACATCGATCGCTCGCTTTTCCCGCCCGACAAAATGCAAGTCGATCGACGCGCTCGATTTTCTCGATCGTCCCGTTGGCTACCTCGTGGGAGGTTTTTCGTAAAAAAAATTAATATCTCGTTCGGTTTTTCTCTCTCCCGCCGTCGTTACTACTCCCGCACGATTACGATTGTCGCCCATATACCGTCCGTGTCTCGTACGATAATAATTATGGCGCGTGTTAACCGGCCGGAAATCGCTACGTTTTTTTTTATTACGACGAATTAACGGTCGGGCCGTTCGGGTTTTCGCGTACAATTGATTACGACCGACGCTATTACGGTATGTTTTCCCGCGATCCAATAAATCGTTTCGCCGCTCGTTAAAGTCTCCGTTAAAGTTCGGTAAACGCGTATAACGTATTTGCGGCATTAATCGAATACGCTTCCGAAATAGCGTAATACATTCGTACGAAATAAACGAATAATATGTATACGATTTTACAGACACGAATAAATGATTTTATCGCGTTTCCTAACTTTATCCGACTTATTTTATGTGTTATTACTTTATTCGCTGGCGTTTTAAGTTGACGTTCCTTATTGCGGTAAACGTAATCCGAAATTCGCTTAAATTATTATTATTCGCGCGGTTTAACGTGTCGAACGAATATATATATATATATATATATTTATCAATTTTTATAAATACGCAGAACGTATTTCACGTTAAAATATGGTTTTTTATCACGCGCGCGAGTTATACTCGTGGAATATTTTTGAATCTATAATATTAAGCGTGTTTTATTTCCGATTCGTTTGATCTCCGTGATTCGGTTCCATTGTCGCGACGAGTAAAATCCGTTTACGGTTTAAATATTCGTCCCGTTTATATCGGCAATACCGGTTTGTTTAGCTCCTTGGAACTACGGAAATCGCCGCGAATTCAATTTGATACGCCGTCGGATGGTTACATCGTTACGTGCGGTCCTCTGACCAAAAACCGTCGCGGCCCAACTAACAAGCGACTTTGTACTCGAGAATATGCTCTCGTATAACACCTGAACGTGTCGTTAAATACGTGTACGGAATAAAGATATAATAAATTACGAGCGTTATTTTAGTAGCTCGTAAAAATTCATAAATTTGTCAATTAGCGAAACGACCAAATACGTTACACGATACATAAAACGAGAACAATGGATGTTTAGAAAATAACAGTAAAATACGCCGAGGGTATTTCAATACATATATATAAAACCGATAGGTAAGCGCGTATCGTCGTTATCGTCCTTGGGACGTTAAATGTGTCAACGAACTGGTACGCGCAAATTACGCGTCGCTATTTTGTTAATTGTCGTTTTTGGTCGCCGTATAAAGTATTTCGACCGGTAAATACGTTATTATCATTTTTTCCCGATCCATTTCGACGTTGAAAATATTTATAAAACGCCGAGTATTATAAACTTGGCGTTTTTATTCCACGTAGTTTCTTATTTTTTTTTTTTTTTTTATCTTTATCGCGATAAATTGCGACGAGTAACAACAAGCGCGTTTATATATATATATATATATATATGTACATAAATCGTAATAAACTATACGGACGGTAATATTTTTATGGTTATTGGTGGACATTGGCCGGTTTTTGTTTTTTATCGGAGTTGTTTCCGGTAAGCGCAATATATTATTACGACCTAATGTACGGACAGTTGGCGACGACTTCGTCTCTCTGGCGCGTATTACGTATATCCGCGATAACCGATTATTAATAGAGCGCGATTGCGCGGGCGCGTACTTACTACCGCGCGTCTGTGTCCACGTACACTTTTGTGCCGCGAAAGTTATTCGGATAATCGTTTCGCGCGTAAACGGACTTTCGGTAGTAGCGTAACCGCCGAAGTTTACAAACGCCTTTTTACAAACGTATTTCCGACGTAATTATTCGCGACCGACGGGCCGCGCCACTTTGTTTCGCCGACGCACGGTATATCGAAACGTCGGTACGGTACGCCACCCACCGGGGGCGTCGTGCACGCGCGTTTGAAAATATCGCCCCGTTTTTCTGTTTTACCGGGCGTTTATCGCCGACGCTTTGGACGATCGTTGTCCGAACAATAAAATCGACGGCGCGATTCGCCGCCGTACGGTATTCGTAGGTTGGGACGAAATACTTGGCCGATAACGGCGATCGCGAGCGACGGATAAAAATTGTACGGTTCTCGGGCGAACGTATAGAACGACCGAAGAAATTATACGTAACTCGTAAACAGAACGTAACGATTTTGTCTACGTAGTTTTTATTATTTAAACCGCGAAATACCGTACGAAATGGTCGAACACACGCGAAATTAGATCGTTTGGAATACGAGCGGCGGTCGTTTGTTTTCGGTTAACGACGACGGGCGTTACAATCGTCAAATATCGGCGCGTAATATAATTGTTATCGAAGGACGGTCTATACCGGATACGGTTCGAAATTATACGGGAAAATAGAGCGGAGAATGCGAACGCTTGGACGGATGAATGGGGAGGGGGTGACGAGGACAAGAAATGCAAGGGGAAGCGTTGGAGCAGCGTCGATAGTGTAGAAGATGAGAGAGAATAGACTTGGTTTGGGCGTGTTATGAGGAGAGAACGGTCGGAAGCAGTGAAGAACTGTTACGGAAATGAACATCGAAGGAGCAAAGATGTGCTGGTGTGTGCGTGGATGACGCGGGAGATCGGGCCAAATGGAGGTTTAGGACGAAGGTGGCCGACCCCAAATGGACGGGATAAAGGCGAGGGATATGACGCGATAAATTAGGCGCGACAAATTGACTATAATAATTATCGACTTCGGTTCACACGAAAATACGTAGAAATTGGTGTATTCGGATTGGCCATATCGCCGACAGAAAGTGTCCAAACACCTCGCGTAAACTACTGCGCCAATGTTGGCCGGCCGAAATTGTTCGCCGTCGGGAACGTGCGTTTCGCTTATTTGTCGCCCGACGTGCCGATTACAATTTTACATATACTCTGACGCGCACCGTCCGACTACGCGCGTGCGCGTACGTTACGGTCGGATGGCGCAATAATAATAATAATAATAATAGGTCGGTGTCTGAGAAATAATACGCGCGCGTTTATCGGCCCATCTTGTCGCTCGCATCATCCGTCGGCCGCGCGCGTATCCCGTTGTTGACCTCGGCAAAGCTCGCCTCTCTCTCGGACGCGGATTTTTCCCAAGTACTTCGCTGTAGGTGTTCCGCGCGCACGTATTTCCTTCGTTATATTCTTTTCGTTATTCCTATTTTTATTTTTTCACCATTTCGTCGATAACAATAATTGCGCGTATCGAATCGCATCTGGTCCACGCGAAGGCGGCCCCGGCTATCGGCCGGCCAATCAGATATATTACGTTCGGTCACCTCCCAACCGGCTATTGTGTGTCCAACGATCACGTGCCGCCCATAAAAAAAACAGATGACGATGACGATGACGATGACGATGATGATGTCGATTCGCACGACCTCGGTGACCTTTGCGGGCGCGCGCACGCGCAAAGCCGGTGTACGTGTAAGCGTGTACGCGGACGATTATTATTTTTCGTTTTCGTCCGTAACGCCCGGCCGTACGTTGTGGCCCCGTACAACGGCGTCGCCGATGAATATCCGTCCGCGATTCTGTCGGCGACGGGCGCTCTGGTCGGGAATTTCCGCTCGTCGAACTTTCGGGGGGGGCGTGGGGTCGCAACGGGGTGCAGCCGTGATTAACGTTGAGCCTTTAGCCGAATGGTGGAAGACCGTGGGCGGCGACAGTGATCGGGGACGCGCGCACGGAGGTGGTAAATACGCGTTTTTGTGGGGGCACGCGCGGACGTCGCACGCCAAAGGCGAACGAGATCCTTCTCGCGCCACCGGCCGGTTATGTTGTTCCATTGTGATCAACGTTTATCTACCGATTACGGGCGTACGGTTGATTTAGACGTGGACGGCCCCGGGGAACCGTACGCGTATAACAGAAACGGTCGCGGCGGTCCCCGTTTGTCCATAACAAAATGCATATTAGCACCGCGCGCCGGATAACCAATCTGGTTTAAATGCAAATTTATGTGTGGCGAAATGCGCGCGCCGTTTCTACGGTTTTTTTTTATTTCGGACCCCGGGTTTGTTTTTTTCATCGGACGCTCGTCATACAGGCCTGTGTGTACACATTTGTGCGCGCGGTGGCGGCGCGTCTCTTGTCCAATAGCGGAGAACGAAGAGAGCCGCGAATAATGTATATATATATATAGAGCTCCGCGCCGAGTCTTTTTTTTCTCTTCCTATAACGTTTACTGTTTATTCGATATCCCTCTATCGATATCCTACACGAATTACGTGTATATATATATATAAAAGATCGTACAATATAACGTAAAAGAATGGTCGTCGTGCAGAGTACCCTATCTATTTACGCGTTGTATATATATACACACACACACACGTACGTACCGGGTGTCCATTCAAACGTCTGAATAACTAATCAGGCCGCTTTTAGTGACAAATCACAGCCATCGGGAAACCTATCTACCGAACGCGCGTGATTGATCGCTTACAAGATGCGCGCGACCTCCATTCCGGTCGGCTGAGTCGGATGACCACCACCACCACGCCGCCGCCGCCTTTTCTCCGCGCTACACGGACGCGCGTGTTTCTGTTATCGTCCGTGCGCGTTTGTAAAACGCGTTTAACGCGCCGCACATTGCGCTCCGGAAATCCGAAACGGTCCACCTATGCGCCGCGTCCTTAACGCGCAGTGGTGTTCCGTTTGAAGTAAATGAATTCCGCGCTGTTCGAAACGACGAATTAAAAAATAACCGCGGCCCGCCCGTATTCGCGAATAATTGAAACGCCGTTAATTACGTACACGCGCGTACGTGGCAGTCGATACGCTCGCGCGTGCGTTTGGGGGAATTTTAATTAATCGTTTCTAATCGGCTAATTGATATTATTGAATGGTACCTATCGAGTCCGTGGTTAATATAAACGCGTTTTTTCGTCTCGCACGCGCGCATAAAAATACCGTCTCCCGCGTAACCATATACACGATGGAACAAATACGTTATATCGGCGCTGTTAATCAATATATTCGCGCGGGCTCGACCGTATATATTGGTTTGTATAATTAGTCGCGTACACGAGTCGGGAATAAATGTACCCAACGCGCGTAGGCACGCTGTTCGTGGTAACGTTGCCCTTTTCGGGCGATAAATTATTATTTTTTTTATCGCGTTTCGCTACGGGAAGCGTACGTATTATCGGTACGTAGCGAAAATATCGATCGCCGAGGCAGATCCGTTTTTTACAACAAAGCGACGCGCGGCGCCATTACGATATAATTTACGTTACGCGTCTCTTTTCTGACGTCGTTCCGCGTGAATTTTCTATATAAAAGTGTATCCCCCCCCCACCTTGTACCGTTTATCGTACGACTGTCGTACAACGCGAAAAAACAACTCGAGCTCCGTGTTCGTACGTACGTGTTTCGTCGTTTATTCGAAGTCGTCCCGGGGTAACGTTTTTCGTTTTATATTTACAAATATATAATAGTAGATACGAATAATATCCGCCTTAGGTTCGACGAAACGAAGAGGTTCCGAGCAAACGTAAGCGCGGGACTATATGATAGGCGGACGTCTTCGATCGAATACATTTGCCGGACGTCGTAATATTACAACTATAGGTTATACGCCGTGTTTCGTCGCCCGGACGTTCGGACACGCCGGGTCGGGCAACGGTGAGGAACACAGCGCGTACCACACGCTCTTTCGCTGCGAGGCGATTCACCGCGAACGTTGGTCCGTCGCATAGGAGAATTGCTCGAGTCCCAGATGTACTGGGGACGCCGTCGTCCGATTCGCCGAGTCGGAATGTCGCCGAACGGTAAAGGCAAGCTCGTGGCGTCGTCGTGGACGTCGGTAACGGCTAGGCCGCTAAATCGGGAACGAAAAGATTATTTTACGTTCTTTTTATTTTTCGTAAAGCAAAATGTAAATGGCCGCCCCGTGGCAGGCAATTGTCCTGTCACCGCGCACCATTCGCGTGATAGTTTTTAAGAACTATTGTTAATTAGATTTGACGTACGAGGGGGCGAGGTAAAACAACGTGGGCATAGCTCGCGTTCCTCGCCCTTTTCATCGACGATGATCGGATTGTAAATCCGATTTTGTAAACATTTTGTTTTTTTGTTTTTTTTCAATAAACGATGGCGAGGTACGGGCGAAATAGAAAAACAAAACGGATCGGGGAAAAAAAAGAACGATTTCCGAGTGGTCGATGAGAAGAACCGTTTCCTCTGGAGCTACCGGGGTAACGTTAACCGGTTGTCGATAATAAACGGTTCCGGGCGAGACAAACGGGAGCTACGGAATTTACGCGTAAATAACCAATTTTGTAGCGATCGACAAATATCTGGACGGTAGTTTTTTTATTGTTTGGCGGTGGTTAGTCGTGACGTTTTTTGCACGACATATATATATACGATATTATGTCGACTACTTTAGGCGTTTTCTCTCGATTAATAATTTTTTCTCACGAAATTCCAATCGATTAAGCAACGCGCGATAAACGTCTTTATCGTACCGGGAATATTACGTTTACCGCGTTATTACAATATTCCGTAACATACACGTACCGCACAATAGCGCTTATATTTAAGGTGTTCGTATAGTTTCTAATAACGGGTCGTACATATTTTAAACATAATAATACCGCTTATAACTTTTCGTATTACTTACCTATCGTCAAATATAATATCGAAAATTTGTAACGGTTTTTTATCGGCACGTCCGACGTTTGTAGATAATATATATATAATTGACGGCCTTTAACGCGTTTATCGAATAAATTACCTTTTCGGGAGGATATTGCGCGGGCGTATTGTGCGTCGTCGAATTAGGCGCGTGAAAACCGCGGTGCCCGTAATACGAAACCGAATACGACGATTGCCCGCCGTCGTAAATACTCTAATCGACAATTAAACGCTATTTCCAATAATACGCGCGCACGTTTTATGACCAGTTTTATTTGAATACGTCGAAATACGCGTAGAAATTTTACGCTATTTTAACGACGCCGATTTTAACGAAAAACCCGTTCGAAATCGATTAACACGCGCGATATAATTGAAAATTACACGTTTTTTGGTATTCGCGTTATGTACCCAAAAACAAGTCGGTGGTTTATTCAAAAAACCGTCGGTCGTGCCCGATTTTTCTCCTCGTCCGGGACACGGTCCGCCTCCTAATGGGTATAATATAGGTCCCCTCCTAATAGGCGGGAACGTTTTTTTTTGTTTTTTTTGGTTTTTACGAACGTACGTTGTAAGTATACGCCGGCGAACGTGTGGCCGTGTTTGTAAGTACGCGTATAAAATGTACGGTCACACAACGATAGCGTTTAATAGTTAAACGAGTTAGCTAAGTGGTCGTGTTTGATGAGGCTCGTTTTATCACGAGCCGAGTGCAACATATACGGCCGTCTGCGGTGTAAGTGTGTGTATGTGAAACGGATAATTTTCGTCGCCGAAAAAAATAAACGTAGCTAAAGGCGAACGCGTTTTACGCGTAAAAATTAGTCGCGGAGGTTGTTAACGCCGCCATATCGTCCGTCGTTTGCCATTTGCCCGGGAACCGTTTACGAAATTCGTCCATACCGGTTCCGGGTACGCTAGTGTCGATTCGTTTCGCGAATAACCCTACGCGACCGGGAAAATATCCACAAACGGTGGACGAGCGAATGGGAATCGTCGTCGTCGTCGGCCCGGTTTGGTGCCAATCGTGAAACGTACGCGCGTTGGCCGCCCGTATGTTCGCGAATAGTTTCCGAGTCATCATTGCCGGGCAATTGCCGATCGTGCCCGCGACAATTACGGACGTAGGGGGACGGCGTTACTGTCGATAATATTTTCTCCGCGGGCCCGTAATGGAAAAGCAAATTAATTTCTCGTCGAACCCGGCGCGCGCGCTTAGCACCGATTGACGTCCGCGTCGTTAATAAATGAATTACGACCGGAACGACAATGCCGCGCGCCGTTTTCAATTTAACGCGCGCGCACGCGTCCCTAATACATATATATATATTTATACGACATATTATAATATACGACACGCGCGTACCCATATAGTGTACAAGACGAGACCGCCGCCGTCGCAATAGCGCTTTGGGCGTGTAAAGTCATTTGCCATAGGTCAAGATTGTCGACTGGCGGTAAATAATTTACATTTTTCGTTTCGTCTCGCGTTTATCCCGCGCAGCGCGGTACTACGCCCTATACCGTACCTAAGTATTATACGTACGTACAAACACGTGGCCGCCGTTATCTCATTTCGCGCGCACGACCATTACTCGGCCGTAATAATAATAATAATAATAATAATAATACGTACACGTACGCGTATGACGGGCACGCGCGCGCGAACTGCCGCGTCGATCGTAAAATTCGCAATTTACGAAATCCGCTCGCGAAGATCGTCGTCCCAATACCGTCTCGGGGCACGGCACAGGTACATACTGCGTGAACGATATTACGGACGCGACGCCATTGCGATAGACCGACGCGCGCGTCGAAAAACGAAATTGCGGCCCGCCAAGTCGGCCGTTCCGCTCCAATCGTCCGATCCGTCGAAACAACGTCGGCCACGTGGTCACACACACACACACACGGTACGCGTCGTCGTCGGACGTTCGATTCGGTCGGTCGTTTTATGTTTCCGATCGTACTCGACGGCGGTTTCAACGAACATTTGGTACTGTCCTCTCCCGATCGAAATTCCAGACGCCGGTAACCACGCGTGTAACTATAACGTAAACCGACGTAATAGTTACGTCAACTCGGTTATATCGGTGTACCGCGCGGTTCGGTCCTAGACACCGGTCCCCCGGTTTCGTTATCTACTCGGTCCGGTACCCCGGTCGTAGTTAAACCGTATTTATCGGATTTCGTACCGGCCGCGTGTCGTCCGTCTGTGTCAGAGATGTCCGGCACATTGAAAGCCTATGGGCCGATTCCGTTCCGAAAACGCGCCGAATTCACAAATACGTCGATACCAATTTTCGAAAAGCTCGTTCGCGGATCCACAAACGAACGGTTTTTCGCTCGAATCGCGGTGACGCGTCCATACTATGTGTGTGATCGATTCGTGGAGAATTCGCCGTTATATAAGCGCGCCGTGTGTAAAAAAAAAAAAACAAAATAATAAAAAAAAACGGTTAACCAACCGCGCGCGTTAGTTTCGAAAAAAAACGTTATAACATTGTCGACCTTCGCCGAAGATCTAAAAACTCGTTAATTAAAAAATACCTTTACGTACACGTTCGCGCGTACATTACGACGACATTATCGAGTCTCCCGTTATAATTAAACGTGTAAATATACGTACGGAGAAATGTTGACGTCGATGTGCCCGGAATTAATTTCAAGTATCCGCGCGTTCGTATTCCGAATATCGTATCTGTATGTAAAACGTAATATAGGACGACAAGCTTAAATTTCTCGTTCGTCCGTCCGGACGCGTTTGGGGATTTTTTTTTTTTTAAGTACGATCGTACCCGGTACGTTATTTTAATCGCCGGGTTTATATGTGTAAAAGTACTTAATATTATTTACGTTTGACTCGGCCGAGCGTATAATCATTTCACGTAAAACGAGACGCACTCACCAATACGCGCGCCGCTACGCGCAGATCGAAATCGTTATTCGGTACCGACAATTTTTAAAACGACGGGAACGTTAACAATTATAAGAAGATGTCCGGTCGTGTTTATGTAACCGTAACTCGTGTACGCGCGCTTATGGTCGTCGTGTCGCGTCGTCTCCGTAAGTTTCAGTAATACGTAATTATTACCGGTACGCTTCGGGTTTTAAAACGGTAAGACGGAAAATATTATAGTAGAAAAAAAAACGAAATTTTACGCGTAGAGTAAGAGGGATTTTTTTCGGGATAATTAAAACGAACAAATGGTTCGCGCGACAACGGGTTTTCTAGGTTTTTTTTGTTGATAACAAGTACGAACAAATCCACGTAGGGCTAGCGTAAACTTTATTCGCGAAAACGCAAATTTGGAAATTTCTCGAAAACTTACCGCTACGACGAATATCGACGTATTCGTTTTCGTCTCGGATTTGTTTAATTTGTACGCTCGTAGCGAATACAGCGAGTTTAGACGCCCTTAAAAAATAACGGCGGTATCTCGACCAAAAAAAAAACGCTTCGTACATTCCGCCTAGGAAAAAAAACCCGCTAAAAAACGAAAACACGATACACCGTTGAAAGTAATAGGTGTACCGCAGCCACTTAGGCCAAACACCGATTTTAGTTATCGGCAGTTTCGATTTAAACGTATATACCGTTTGGAAGGCGAGCGCGTGTATCATATTCGCGGGACATTTTCAACTGTTGCGCGCCGAAACTTTTGCGACTTTTACAAAAAAATGTTTTACACGGAGCGTATTGTGATCGATACGTACATACGTAATACGCGTATAACGATTCGTCACCCTCTGTATTCTCGTACATTTTTTCCCGGCGGTAATTATTACGCTCGCGTCGATTTCTCGGCATTTTAATCCAACGTGTACTCGTGTTGCGGAACCGTAGGTGGAAAAATGCCGCGCCCTCGAAATTGGTATATAATGTCTATCCGCCGGTTTGCCGGTCCGTGGCGCGGTCGCACGTGCCGCCGGTGGTTCGCGCGGTTCAAACGTAATTAATAATCTGGAACGAACGTGGTCGTCGCGCGCCCGTATTTATTTCGCCCGGACGAAACGTCCCGACGCGCGTGCCCGCGGAACGGAACCACCGATTGATTGCCCGAACGGTGTACGTCGTATTGGGCGTGCGTTTTCGTCGTCGGCCAATCGCGGTAAGCCCGGACAGGGGTCGCGGCAACGTCCGAAATCGCTTCACCCGGTCGTTGGGGCGGACCGTAAAGGCCGCGGACCCGAACACGCACGTCCCTCTCCTGGTCGGTCGTTATTAAAAAAAAAACGTATACGCCGGCGGCGGTTACACCACGACTACCGTGCGCCGGTCCGGGACCGTCCAACGTACCGGCCGTAACAATAACCGGGCGGATCGTTACGGACGAGCTCGTGTCGTATTATTACGACGATAATAACGAATAAATACCGGCGCGTAAAAAAAAAAAAACGTCACGCAATTAAAAACGAAATAAACGGCGCTCGCGTAATCGTATCGTGTCGGGTACGCGCCCGTCGTATATTATGTAAATACGTATCGATCGGGCTATATCAATTGGAAACGATGACCGATCAAAATCGGAACGGTAGCTCCGTGCGCCGCGCCCGTGCGTTCACCACGGCCGTACTCCCGATGTCGTTACGGTTACGCGATAATTGCGTCGGCGTCGTCCCGTGTAATTATCGCGCGCCAGTTTTTCGTTAAGTCGTAACGAGACGCGCCCGCGCCCCGACGGCACGGCGACGCGTCTCGAGTGTGTATATATAGAAAACGTCTGACGGGTCGTTTTTTCGAATTCGGCGGCGACTTTCTGGGGCGAGTAGACGACGGTGGTGATAGGTATGGATCGCAACTAGGCATCCGTCTCGGCCGAAATGTGTTTAGTGTTCGCGGACGGAAAAACGTTCGCTCCCCGTTAGTTTCGAATATTTATAAAAACCGTCGGCGATGATCTATTAACATTTGCCCATTATTCCCCCCCCCCCCGAGACGTTGAAAGTTAAATGTAACCGCCACCGTTTACGATCACGCGTCTATTCGGTCACGGGGGGGAACGGGACACGGACAAAAGAGCCGGTTAGTTCGTTTTTGCGGCGACTAGAAATAACGCCGGTCGAAAAGCGCTAAACTTCGACCTAACCTTTCGCGCGTAACGAAACTCGTGCTCGCAGATCAAATCGGGCACCGGGGCGCCGTTCCGTGGCGCGGCCGACCACCAAATTGTACCGATCCGTCGTTGTCCGTCGGATATTCGCTAATAAACGATTCCGGTCCACGGGTGGAACGCGACGCGAATGGCGAAACGCGTTCCGTTTTTTTTTATTATTAATGTTATTACGAATCGAACGGGCGGACGACGGACGATCGTTATTTATTTGTTTCGTAAACAATCGCGTTTTAGCGACGCCGGCGAATAGAAGCGTCCCGATAACGATACGCGACGAGATATTATTATTATTATTATTAATACCAGTTTACCCGTTTTACATATTATTATTAATATAATATACGAGATAATTATACGTACGACGTGCCTCTCTCACTCGATATATAAATATATACGCTCGGAGATTCACCGCGTTACCGTCCGTCTATAAATTTGTTATTTTTATTACTCGCGTATTATATATATATATATATGTATACGTTATATTCAATAAGATCACACTCGAAGAACGTAGGAAGTATCGCCGTATTAAATTAAACGGCTTACGCCGGCAATAATACGTGCGCGTATTTATTCGTAAACTGGAATTTTAATTCTTCTTAGCAGCGCGTCCTACGTGAGTGGCCGCCGCCCCGTCGAATATTACGATAATATACGGGCAGGGAGACCGTATTGTCCCGTTCGGTTTGTTATATATATATCGTATATTATCGTATCGTCCTACTTACGATACCGTGTACGACGTTCGAGCCTAGTTCGGAAGGGTGCACGCGCAATAAGAATGGCGGCGGGCGAAAGGACGTTAATAATATAAAATTGTGTCCGCGCGCGCGCGTGTGTGGAAAGAAACGATTCGGACGAGCCGGAATAATATATATATATTAATATACAACACTAATATATATCGCGTTCGTGTTTACGGCGCTGAGGTGCGTGAAAAAATATCATATTTCGTGTGGTCATTGAAGTCTAACACGCTAATGCACTTTAATTTTATGACCGGGTTTTTATGCCCATTTGGTCCAGATAACACACACATACGCTCGTCGGATGTACGAACCGGATTGTTTATGTGTTATTCATACCGCTGACACTCTCTTTCGTCCCGCGTACACTATTTTTTTTTTTTTACGCGTTTACGTGCGCTATTATATTTTATCTCGTACCGTTCTCCGGCCCGTAGTAATACGTACTCTATTAACGCTTGTTATTCGTTCGCCCGGAAATCGCCGCCGTCGACGAACGCGGCGCGTTCGCGTTCGATTCGTCTCCTACGCCGGTACGGCTAACGTGCAACCGGCGGACCTGACGATGACGGGTGAGCGAACGGCAAGGATCGTTTCGAATCTCTCCGCGCGGGGAGAACCATTCATATCGACGTCGTTTCGAAAAATCCGGATAAATATTTATGTTGTCGAGAAGCAAAAAAAAAATGAACGCCGCGTTAATAACGACAACGAAACGAATCGGACGATTGTTCGGATTGTTTTCGTAAAACGAAAACCGTGTCGAATATTTTGGGTACCGAAAAATGTGTGCGCCTATAAGAAGGGGGTGTGAAAATCGAAAAACTATCGCGATACCCGAAACACAAAACGGCGTTTAAACTGAAAATAACCGAACAACCGATTTTCCGACGGTTAGGTGGTAAACGAGCTAATAGGAAACGATGTACCCGATTTATTATTTTCATCGTTTCGACGTAGTATAGTAGCGCGCAAAGGTTGCGACTATTACGGGTACATATATATATCACGTGTGTGTGTGTGTGTGTGTGTGTGTGTACGCGCGCGCTAG
>JAIPRN010001441.1:0-46198 GCA_025469175.1 Geopemphigus sp. TES_GeoC_2020
GTCAAATGGGCTCCGTGTTGTTTTTTTTTTTTTTTTTTTTTTAATTTTTTTTTCCTACGAGGAAACAAAGGAGATAACGACGGTTAAACACGAGGTAATATAAACGCCCCGTCACGAATGCGTTGTTGGCCTGCTGTGTGATATTATGTATGTCGATGATAATCGTTCGACGGCCGACGATTTTTGTAAACAAACCGTAGCCACCACCATAACCCAACCAACCAGCCGCCCGTGACAGACGGCGCATGCGCATGTCGTACGCGTCGTCACGCTGATTTCCCAATGTTTTGCGAACGCGTCGCCGACCGGTAAAACGAAACGTTCCAGTCACCGTTGTCGACGAACACTTATGGGCGTCGCCGCAGCTGCCAATTGTTCGTGGCTCCGCCGTTGGAGGGTGGCCGTCGTCCCGTGTTCGTACGTACGATACGGGCTCGGGGGAATTTTTAAAAGTCGACGCAATTCGCGTTTTCAACTACGAATTACTCGTCGAAGGGCACCAGGCGGTCGGGGAGAGTTTTTTTCGTAAATAAAACTACCGTTATTCCTTAACTCGACCGATTAGGTCGTCTACTGGCGTCGTAAAAATCGTGACAGCAATTTGGTTATTTGTCGGCGATCGATCCGTAGTTTATCGTCGCTGGGTGCGATACGTAAACGTGTATAATATATGTAAAAGCGGGACGTACACCCACAAATGACCAATATTAAGCGGACGGGGGTGGGCACTAGAGATTAACACGTCGATAATTTCGTAAGAACGAAAGATGTTGCAAGACCTTTTCGTACGTTTTGGGGTGCTCGTATACGATATCGGGTGTATTGAAACCGAACATTTAGTTTCGTATACGGTTTAGCGTAATAGAAAACGATAACGCGTTCGTTCCCTTCGGTAGAACCGAATTCGATTCGAGCGGCCTACGAACGTGGGTTGACGGCGGATGTATTTATTATTTAATCACAAGGGTTGAGCCAACCGAGTCGTCGTAGGACCGTAAATACAATTATTGTTTACGCGTAGAACGTTCGTTCACGATCGCGACGTGCGACATTCTCCTACGTCGGAAAATTGCGGACCGTCACGGCGTCCTACAAATAAATGGACCGTCCTAACGTGTTCATAGAACGACGTAGGACACTTCGTTTTTATCGCCAATATCGTTGTGTACACTTAAAAACGCGCACAGAACGATAAGCGCTGATAAGTGATAACAGTGTTTGGCTACGGCTTACGCGGTCGCTGGTCGAACATGGGACGCTAGCTACACTTTAATTTCTACGTAAAATTACTCGCGTTCGTTCACTTACGGGATTCCGTCGCTGTACTTCGTTCAGATGAACCCTTTCACTGAGCTTTTTCATCGGATCGCTCTGCTGGTTTTCACCCCGAAATGTTACCAATTGTTCGTTTATGAATTGGACTTCTTCAACGGTAAACAAACCGATTGCCTCGGTGTTTTGTTATTTTTTCGCTTTACGTACAGCTGGCCAGGATGTTGTATAATGCACCTTCTCCACTCTTAATCGTTCGATATCTGTAAATTACGTTTTTGCGCCATTAATAATGTATACACGGTGAACGTTCGAAATCATATTTGGTAACTTAGTATGCCCCCTTGAAAAGATACGTAAATTTTTTTGCATAATTTTACTATACGAAAACTATGCTACAGAATTAATTTTATAGATTAGATTCCAACATCCTGGCTAGAGGTTACGTTGGCTAAATCGTGTAATTCCTAACGAACGTATTAATATTTCAAAATTATTTTTCAGGTGCTTGTTTAAGGTCAGCCCTCAGTAGAATTCTCGGATATGGCATAGTCGGTGGCTCTTTATTAGGTAATTTCCATTACTGTTTTGTAAATATGTCCGATATTTTTAATATTCCATATATGTATATTTTATTTATTTTTTATTTTGATAAAGCTATGTATAAGAATACATTATATCTTGACAATTAAACTAATATTTCTATAGGCTAAATACGCTGAAGGATTTTAATAAATTAAAATCTTCTAGAACTTAAAATTTGGGTAAGTTAAAGTTGGGAAGGAAAGATGTAGCTGTCTTTGCTAGAGTCCACCATTTTATTATCTACGATACCTATGTGGCTAGGAGCTCATAAAAAACAAATGGAGTATTGTTTGGCTTCTAAATTGACGATTAAGGTGCGAATATGTATGGAAAATACAGAGGATTGCGAGATGAATGAATTGTATGCAATAGTAAATAGGGCAGATTGAGCATCTGATACAATGAAATATTTATCTAGAGGGAGAGTTTCAATTAATACTAGTGCTTGAATTATGTAATTCAGTAAAAAAACAACGGAGAACCTCTGAATAAGAAATCTAAAAGTTAGGAATATAAACTGCATATCCAGCTGTCTGTCAAGACTGAACCGTCCGTAAAAACCAGGGACCAATCAGAGGATTCATCGACGATGTAGGACAAGAAGAGATTATTAATCAAGGGAGGTGAAGAATTAAGAATGGAACTATGAGGAAAACTTTAAAGAGAAGGATCAATTTTAATATATATAACTAATGCGATCGATCAATTATATAGTATTAATGGTATACTATTGCAAGTACAATTACTCTTAAATAATGTATATGTACAAATGGATAAACGAATCTTATAAGTTACTAATTGATTGCTTTTGTTTCCAGTCAAACTTCCACAAGTCATCAAGGTATGGAAGAGCAAAAGTGCCGTTGGTATTAGTTTGGTAAACGTTAGCATGGATTTATTAGCTGTCACAACAAACGTAGTGTATAGCTATGCTAGTAAATTTCCATTCAGGTGATTAATGTTGAATAATTTTAATTTATGTAATCATAATATGTTTATTTATAGCGTAAAATTTAGATTTTTTTTTTTATGTATAATATATATTAAAAATCAATATTTGAAACGTATTATTATTATACCATAATTATTTCGTATTTACACGAATGTTTATTCAAATTGTTGATTAGCTCGTTTCTTTTTAAAATATAATTATCTCCAATTAAACTAATATAAATTGTTTTAAATTGATTTTTAGCGCATGGGGTGATTCGTTATTCATTTTATTTCAAACATTACTAATTGTGATATTAGTTTTGTACTTCAACATATCTAAGAAAGCTGCTAGTTCATTCACAACTATTTATTGTTCATTGTTGTTGTTTCTTGTATCTGATATTGTTCCAATTTCTTTTTTGTGGAACGCACAGTTAATCAGTATACCTTTAATGTTTTTTGGCAAGGTAAACAAATCGATAAATTATTATATTGTTCTTAACAAGGTATATATATATATACTTTTTTTTTAGATTACTCAGTGCTGCGTTAATTTCAGAAATAAAAGTACTGGACAATTATCAATGGCCACGTGTATTCTATTATTTCTAGGATCATCCGTACGTGTATTTACTTCTATACAAGAAACTGGAGATAGCCTTTTGATATGGAGTTATGTTCTGGCTTCTTTTGCAAATTTTATAATCGTTACACAATTTTTTAGTTATAAATCAGGTTCACCAGTTAAATCTAAAAAGAAAAACAAAAAAATTAAGAAAGCTTGAACGATTTGCCATATGTATTTATCGGTTTTATATAAAATTTTATTTATTAATTTAGATTGTAAAATCCAGTCTTTAAATAATAATTTCAACAATTTGTAAAGAATTCATTCTCGTTTTTGTTTTAAAATATAAATTAGAATTTTCCTAATGACAAATTAATTTTTAAGTAAACATTATTTAAAAATAACAATTTGACAAATTTATTTATACAGGTCGACGAATAAATTTAACAAATTATAAATAACCGACCAATATTTTACTTAAGAACTGTTAACGGATTTAAAAAAAATTTTAATTATGATTTGAATCTAATTTGTCATTAGTAAACTATAGTTTGAATATATTTTGAATGTTTGTAGAACAACAATTATTGTTACTCAATAAATGAAATATAAAATATCAAGGTTGTGTAGAAACTTACAAAAAAAAAAACAAATCGTTAAATAATTTTGTAAACCAACAATTTAATTTGAATTACTTTAGTTTTTATAAGTTAAGGATGATTAAAAAATTGTATACTACTTTTATAATTGATTGTTTTCGGTGATTATTTAATTTAAAGTAAAATAAATGAGTCAAACCTTTTTTTAAACGAACGAATGTCTATGTTTTTATAATTTATTAGTAATCTGTAAATGTGGTCGAATACCGTTGTCGTATATTGATTCGAATTCAAAATTCAAAATAATAAAAATACTTTCAATTTCACTGTCGGACATAAGTAACGAACAATCATCACCATCATCCTCGCCTTTATCCCATCCATTTGGGGTCGGCCACCTTAGTCTTAAACCTCCATTTGACCCAATCTCCCACATCCTCGATGCACACACCAGCAATCCTCATATCCTTCTCAATCATGTTTAACCACTTCTTTGGTCTTCCCCTTCCTCTTCTTCCTTCCACACTCAATTTCATAACTGTTCTTACCGCTTCCGAATCTTCTCTCCTCATAACATGCCCAAACCATCTAAGTCTATTCTCCCTCATTTTATCCATAATCGCCGGCTACTCCTATGCTTCCTCTTGTATATTCATTTCTTATCCAACATAAGTAGCGAACAATTGATGTTCGTAAAAGATATCAGGTGGCGGTATCTAGCATTAGAGGTCGCGACTAACGTCGAACTAATCGAGTAGTAGTGTTTAATCTCTTTGGACGTCCGCTACAACACCGCCGTCTGTCTAATTTGTCGAATAATGAATCCCGGCGTTCCTGAACCGCTCGGTGGTTTATTCGCGTTTTCGAACGGTTTCGTTGTTCGTCAACGAAATGATATCGTTCGTCGTCTACCCCGTGGTTGATTCGAGTAGACGATTTCGACTTCGCTTGGAAATGTGTCGCGCGTATTTATTACGTTCGATATCGCGAATGTTTCGAAATACGTTTGGCCGTATCGGACGTACTGTTTCCGGTGTACGGCGATAGTAAGTCGACGGATCAAACGAACGACGATTCGAGTAATTGCTGTCGTTCGCGGTCTATTCGTAGATCGCGAGTACGATCTCCGACCTCGTGAACGAGCGAGAACGGATTTGCCGGAGGATTGTACACGTTCGTACGCGTCCGTCATATTTAAAACGTTGGCCAGCTGATTGTTGGTAGTGCCCCGTCGTCCATTTCACGTGTTTCACATTAATACCTGAATAGCGCGGGCAGTACCTGTCCGTTTTCGATCGCGTTTCGACATTCTACGATTAAGCACCGTTGGAAAAAAAAAAAACTGTCGCGAAGCGACGATTGAGAAACGGCTCTTCGGCCTCGGTGGCGAAACAACGTCTAAAAAAAAATTGCCGTTTTGGAACGATATTTGTTTTCAATAATTTCTTAGCCGATGAAGTAACGACCGGCCGCCACCGTTCGTTCATTCGGCAATTCGACGCCCGAGACTCGTTTACGCGCAATAGGACGCGTAATCGAATATTTTACACACGACGTAACCTAAATTCCACAGGCGATCGGCGGGACAATCTAAATTTTTCCGATTTCGAGATCGAACCGCTTTCTAATCTTCGGAAATATATATACTACGCTCGTCGACCTTTCCCATTACGAATTCTCGGGCACGTTTCCAAAAAATGGACAAGACCGAACTTCGGACGGATACTCGGCGGATTCCGGTGGCAATATAATAGCCGAGTAGTACACCTATATAGCGCGAACATTTAGATTGGTACCTACGGGAAGTGTTCGCGAAACGTGGTCCGTTCGGTGGCCCGGGCCGGAACGACAAACGACTAAATCGTGGTCGTACTCGAAGAAGCCTTCCGGGTCTCGCGCTGAAGAACACTCGTTGTTTACAAACACGCGTACAGTCTCGTACGCAATTTCCTATACGTCGTCAACGACTTCAATGCCGGCGGACGAACAAAATGACGACGGTAATAATGAAAGCGTCCGTTATATTGATGAGGTAGTAATTGATATTTATTTTCGAATAAAATCTGCACAATGTAAAATAAAATTCACACATTCAAACGTTCGAAAACGAAAAAAAAATTACAATAAATAAAAATCAAAATTATAATAATGAATAATATAGGTACACTATCAACGCTAAAATTTGAGTATACTACTAAAGATGAAAACATTAGACTATATAGGTATATGATAAATTTAATGTAGGTAAAAACAATTTTTTTATCGTTGGCTATACTCCAAAAATCGCGTAGTGTGTCGAAAACTACTTATATCGGGGAAACAAACAATGACAACAAAAATACCGTACAAGAATAATGTTGTACGGTTTGTTCCTCCGCAAACATTTGAGACGCACGCACACGTGTATAAATATATTTTGGTGGTTTTTAACAACGTCAAAGATTTTTTTGTATAATATTCGCTAACTATTCAAATATGCCAAAAACAAAAAAATATAATTATAATAAATAATACCTAAAATAATTTTAATAAAGATGAAAATGTTCAAAAAACAAAAACCAACGGAAATATAAATCCAAGCATTTGTGTTATTTATATACTCCGTACGAGATTACAATTAATGTTCGCTATAATATATATTTGCACCATCAGTTGAACAAGTTTTTACCCGTATTATATACTTACATAATAAATTAAATAAATGCAAAAAAATATAGATAACGTACGTAATCGTTTAAACACTACTTATTAAATAAAACGACAATTATATATTATTAGTGTCTTTCCAAATATATAAGCTAAAATATATAAATGTTTTGTATATTCTATAATTGTAACATTTAAAACGTATAATTAATAATTTATCGTCGAGTTAGATTCGAAATTGCGGAGTTGAAAAGGAATTGTTGTTGGCGCGTAAAACGAATATTTTCTACGAATGATTTGAATTTTTAGCGTTGCACAAAACGAAATATGTGTATACGACCGTTTCTAAATTTACGTGCACAGTACGCACGACATTTGATTGTAGAAGATGAGATATATGTACACTATAACTAACAATAGTGATTTTGTCGTAGGAACGTTTAAACGCAATTTTCGAGTATAATAATATTTAAAGGCGTTCCTATATAAGTTATGGGTTTTACAGAGGTATTTATAAGAGATCCGAAGTCAGTACAATTACGTCCATACTTTTCGCGCGTGTGGTTTATTACAACACGTGTACATTATATGGAAACGAAGACAGTCATTGTGTATTTACATATTACGTTAATAAAAATTAATTTAATATACAATATTCATATATATATATATATTATTGATTGACGTTGATATATCGTATATATATATATATATGTGTGTGTGTGTGTGTATGTATTTAAAAAACGATTAAAATTAAATTAGATTATTTTATATTACGGTGCAATTGTAGACTACTCGAGAGTATTTCGAAAAAAATCGAACGCAATTCGACATTTTTACCATTCGAAATACCGAGGAGGAGGTTACGGCACCGCGCGTTAAACGAAACACACTCATTCACAAACAATAAACGTAATATTAATTAAACTTAAATTGGTCCTCAGTGAGTTTCGTCACTTTAGGATATACGATTTGTACTTTTCTTTTCTAATTGTAGGCGATTAATATAGTATAAGGCATACAAATGAGGTAGATGATTTTACATTTTGTATTGTTTATAATTATATTAGTAATAATTGATTATACTTAAGCCTACGCACCTAGTAAAACATAATAATAAAACAATGAAACTACACGATTTATTGCATTTAGACAGTTTACATATGCAATTCAATATTATTCGTAATAATTTTATTGGCAAAACTGCTCGACAGACTTTTTGTTCCTCTGGCGAGACAATAATAATAATAATAATTAACTACTACCCGTATGATTTCGTTACACTATAAATGTATTTATTATATAGATATCGTAATAATAGACTAAAGTCGCGTCGCAAAGAGGAACGCGCGCGCGCGTAGACGGCATTTCTTCACCGCGGATATGACCCGAGAACAAAATGAACGAAAGAACCGTAAACGCGCAATACAATACGAATAAGGAAAAATCGTCGCCTCTTCCGAGGAAAACGCGTTCGAGGAATCGAAATATTCGTTAAAAAATAAATAATAATAATAACGCAATTAGTTCTAGAACGTAAAAAATATCAATAATATATACTCCTGTTTTTTTTTGATAACAATTATAAAGAACCCTCCTGGCGTTGTTTCCCCCCTTCCCAGCGGTTCGCCTAATATATTGGTAAATAATGCGCTTTATCATATCACAGATACTAAAATAATGAACGATTCCTTTTCTTTTTATACTTAACAAAAATGACATTACGTTAATAATAACGTGTACATATTGTTATTATTATTATTATTATTAATCCGTAATAATAATATCGGCCGCGTAAACCACCGTTACTACGTACGTGCTCACGTTGCATAATATTCGACGTAGATTAGAACTAAATCGTGGCTTTGTTGGCGTAATGTATGACCGAACTATATCTACTGCATTGCGCGTCTTTGGTAGCGGTCTCCATCGATTTTAGTATCATTTTCGACCGTTTTCTGGGCGGCAAACTTAGGTGGTCCCTGTCGTTCAGCAACGGCAGTGGCGGCGGCGGCGCGGGCAAGGACACAACGACGGCGGCGGTTGCGGCGGCGGTGGCTGCTGGCATCTCGGCGGCTGTCTCAGCGGCCACGACGTAACGCACAGACGGCGGCGACATGACGGAATCGTCGGCGGCCATGATTACCGCGTAGTCGACGCTATGATGCGCGGGCGCGACGGCGGCTTGTAACGTGTGAAACGATTGTTGGTGTGATCTACGCGCGGTTACTACGCGCGGCGACTCGTCCATGGTTAGCGTCATCGATCCCGAGGAACTGCTGGCCGGGCTGGGCGGCTGATCACAGTTGAACTCGTCGTCGTCGTAGCCGCGTCCGTTCCGGTTACTGTCGTCGTACCGGCCGACTATGTCCAAACCGCCGTACTCGTCGTCCCGTTTCGGGCCGCCCGGCATCCTCGGGTACAGATACTGGCACAGTTTATTGAGTTCCGTGTCCACGTCGGAGGCGGCCATCACCATTACGCCGTTGTTCACGTCGTCGTCGTCGTCCACGTCGTCGTCGTTGTCCACGTCGTCGTCGTCGTCGTCCACGTCGTCGTCGTCGTCGTCGGACTTGCCGTTGTCGTCCACTGCGGGCCGCTGCTTTTGCGCGCCACCGATACCGCCGCGCTTGGTGGCCGCCGGTTCGTCGGACAACTGTAGTAACACCGCCGCTGCGGTGGTCGTCGTCAACGATTTATTGTTCTCTTTGTCGCTACCGCAATTCGACGACGTCTCGCCATCGGGGTCTTTACCGTTACCGCCGCTGCCGCCGCCGCTGGCCGTGTTGGCAACCGACGCAACGGCCACGACGGCTGTCGTCGCCGTTGTTGCTGCCGCCGCTGCAGCGGCAGCGGCTACAGCGCCCGACGACGTTTGGCTGCCGGAATTGGCCCCGCCGTTTTCCGAATGGCTTTTGATGTGACTTTCCAGCGTCTTTTTCGACGCGAACGTCTCGTGGCATATGGTGCACTTGTACACCTTCTCGCCGTAATGGGATACTTGGTGCAGCTTGAGCACGTGATTGTAGCCGAACGACTTGCCGCAAATGTCGCACGAGTACGGTTTCTCGCCGGTATGGGTGCGGGTATGCACCTTGAGCTGTTTGGAGCACGTGAACCCCTTGTCGCATGTCTTACACACGTACGGTTTTTCGCCGGTGTGCGTCCGTATGTGGATGACCAGCTGACCGCTCTGGATGAACGTCTTGTCGCAGAACGAACACTTGTGCGGCCGTTCGCCCGTGTGTATGCGCATGTGTCGGTGTAGCTTGCCGCTGTGCTCGAACGCCCGGTCGCACACGTCGCACTTGTACGGTCGTTCTTTGGTGTGGATGCGCCGGTGCACACTCAGGTTCTCCTTCACTGAGAACGGTTTGTCGCAGTACTCGCACTTGTATGGTTTCTCACCGGTGTGTGTCCGGTAGTGCCGGGTGAGCCGGGCCGGCACCGTGAACGATTTGCTACAATAGTTGCACTGGAACGGGCCGTCCGACGCCGGGTCTTTCACGTGAGATCGCAGGTGATTTTGGAAAGCGTTTTTTTGCATGAACATTTTGTGGCACACGTTACACTGTAGCGACTTGTCCACGGCCAGCGTTCCAACGGAGGCCGTAACAGCGGTCTTTGACGATGACGACGACGACGACGACGACGGTGGTGGTAGTACCGTCTTACCCGAGTCGATAACCGCGGCCGCCTTGTCGACCACCGGCGTTATCGTGAACACGGGCAGATCCGGGCTGCACACCACACGTTTAATGGACGCGGTCGATTTGTCGTTTTCCGCGCCACCGACGCCCGCCGTTTGCTGTTGCTGTTGCTGTTGCTGTTGCTGCTGCTGCTGCTGCTGCTGCTGCTGATGTTCCGGCGGCTGGTGTGTGGCCACCGCCGGTTTCAACGGGCTAAGCGTACAATCGATACCGACCCGAACGAAATCTGTTGATCCTCCTACCCCGGACGAACTCAATATCGGCATTTCTCCATCGATCAGTTCTACCATGTCTGATACATGGCCCAATACGTTTTCTGCGGACAAATAAAATACGACAAATTCAATGACGACGAACGAATAACATGAGAGGATGGCGGTGATGGTGATTGTGATGGTGGTGTTGTGGGAAAGGGCGACGACCACGACCGGTCGGTATTTTCATGATACTCGACGGTGTCGTGCCGAAATCGTGTTAATTCTCTTTCGAAAAATTTCGCTCGGTACACGGCTCGAAGTGTACGGATTGGTCTCGCGCGATCGTACAGCGCTAACCACTATTAATAATTCGCCCGGAAAAAAAGGAACATGCGCGTCCTGGGCGACGACGTCTAAGGATGAGCAAATTCGGTCGTGACGACGCTTCGAAAATGATACGAAACAACGAGACACGACCGTATTGCGTGGCATAATAGAACGGAAATTAGGAGGAGACTCGGGCGCGGAACGACGTCCGTCGTTGTCGACGACAAAAACCTCGTACCGCGAAACACACCCGACTGCCTTAAACTATAACGTATTCCTAATAAGACGTTCCCCCTATAGTCCGTTACGGACTTCACGTCGTCACCGATACCGTTTACATACGGGTGGGTTGTTGTACAACCTTTGTTGTACGCTATAAGTTCGCGCGTATATTATAAACACACGGCCGTACATCTGTTATGATATATTTCACGTCCGCGTCCCGTTAACGACTCATTTGCACGCGTTATAATTATTCGTTTCCTTAAATATCGCGGACGATTTATTTTTCGCGCGGCCGAAGACGTCATTTTCAAGATAACTATCAACGGCCAGGTGGGAGGGGGGTGTACACCAAACTAACACGAAACGTTCTGGTTTTCCGGCTTGAACATCGGTCTTCAACGTTCCGAACGTACGCGTATTATTATGTAGGCCGCGAAGCGACGGTGCTGCTACGATTAATCGAATACATCCGCGGAGAAGTTTATTTTCTCAATATATTATAACGATTCTGAACGTCGGTGATTTACTAGCACCGGCCGAACGCAATACAGAAATCTAATACGAACGATAATCGGGCAAGTTTTCGACACGTTTGTTTCTATACGCATAATGTATATTCGCTGCGTGGGGAAGATCATTTGTCTGAAACAGACGATAGCTAACATACGTACACGAGTAGGGAGAGAGGTAGGGTGAGTATATATTGTAACGGATTAACGTAATATTATTTTCCCGATTATCGAAGCATTTTGCCATCCATTGAAACGTTGAGAAACTTCGAGCGGATAAAACTCCTAGCGAATTATATACGAACCCGCGTTTAAGTATGTTAACGAAATTCGAACCGCGCGCCGCGAAAACTCCGGGTCATGACAAATTTTCGATTTCGACACGTGACTCGCGATATATTCGAGGTCAAAGTTTGCGTGAAGTCCGCACGTGGGGAGAGTTCAACGAATACCGTTCGTTTAGGTATACGCATTGTAACGGATTAATAATATTATTTTCCCGTATTGTCGAAGCGGTGTTTTGCCGCCGACCGAATCGGAAAAAACTTCGAACAGCAAAACGCCGGGTAAATTGAACAGTGAATTGAGTACATTAACGAAATTCGAACTACGCGCCCCGGAAACTTTGGGTCACGACGAAGTCCGAATTTTCGATTTCGACACGTGATTTATGTGTGTGTGTGTGTCAATGTAATATTCGAGGTCAAAGTTTGCGTAAAGTGTATTCGTTGGGAAATATTCGATTAAAATCATTCGTCGTGCACGCAGTATTGTCGTTGTTTAACTACGACAGGTAGCGCGACAGACAATAAGAACGTAATTGACATTGTCGATAGTTTTTTGTCGTTATTGTTGTTTGAACGTTCCATACGTTTATGTCGTTTTACGGCTAATGACTACGAATTGTCGCGCCCCAGTAAAACGTACGGAATACGACGTTCCGCCTACGTATGTTATATCGTGTTGATAATAGTTGGAGAGTAATACAAAAGTACGTTCGGTAAAAATGAAACGACCGCGCTCGAATCGATTTCTTGCGATAAAACCGCGCCCACGTCACATACGATATTCGCGATCGAACATTTCGCGAATGTGGGAGAGGATGAATTTTAGCAATACGGTATTTTCGCACACACGACGCAGACGGCCGTGAATTGCCTATTCGCAACGCCGCGCGATACGAAACTCGCACATTTACTACTTGCGTATTTTTTTGCGAAAATAGTATACCGTTATAATTATATATATATTATAACAATATACAATATACACACGCGTATCTTCGAACCAGAAAATGTACACGTTAATTTTTATACGAATTTTAAACGACCGCATGGATGTCGTGACAATTGTTTGAAATCAAGCAAGCACGAATATACGGTAGACGTAATTGTTCGAGTTTACTTCGGACGCGGACAGTTGGCGTTCGTACGGAAGGAAAAGAATGTCTCCCTCCCTCGAAAAAAAAACGAAAACTATCGATTCGCCGACGAGCGAGATAATACGTAAACCGTACGTTTCCCGGAGTCCGGACGAGAGGAGTTGAACAAAAACGCGATTATTCGCGTCGCGCGTTTTACGAACGTAATAATATTTAAAACGTTTCAGCAGAATAATAATACAGTTCATATCGTACGGCGAATATAACGTTATTAATACACTGAATACTCGTCCGATATAGAGTCAATAACAAACACCACGTTGTAAACATATAATAGTGTATTATTATGGTGACATGGCGAGATCCGGAAAAAGTTAAATAATAATATTAAAGCAAATAACGAGTTCACCACTTCGTTACGAAATTAACAATTGGACTGTAATACAATAATAAGTGTTTTAAATGTATCTACAAAACGCGTATAAATAGATCACAAACAAAACACTTTTAACAATAAGAATACACTCTCGATCGCGTACTACGCGAGTGTTTATCGTTTATACCACGGGGTTATCAAATCGAATTTTCGATCACATTCCAATCTACATGATATTGATCTACGCGCGTTATAAATTCGCTGTATACAATATAAGTTGCAGACGTTGAATTTTTGATAATACGTTTTCCACATGGTTCGGATAAACAAATATATATATATATATATATATTACGTATTAATCGTACTTTTAAATTCGTTTTTATAGATTACGTTGCATTTGTGCGACGATAAATAGAGGTTTAAGGACAGAACGTATATATTAGAAAAATAATCGAATATTCGCGTTGTCAAAGTATAAATATTCAACGGATTAACGAAATTATTACAATATGGAAAAATGCCATTTTCTTAATCAACGTGTAGATATTACGTAATATAATTGTGGTTTATGGATTAAATAATGAAAAAGGATACGATTACTGGTACAGTGTACCACGGTGTATATATTTTATCGTAAATAAGCGCGTAAATCGCGATCCGAATACAATATAAATAAATCATTATTCTTAATTAATTCGCCTTACAACGTACGTAACATTAGACAATTAAATACGTTCAACGAGTGATAACTGCGCGTGTAACGAAATTGTTCGAAACAATTTTTACGACTAACAAATTTTTTCAAACACACTAGTCCAGATTTTTAATCTTATTAGTAAACATATTTAAACATATTTGTTTAACGTTATTATCCTCGATCGTATTATTCGAAATATTTATTATTCCAAAACACGCAGACACTTAATATAGATATATTTTGTCGTACGATCACAATTTATGATATTAAATTGAACACTAGAAATATGACCGTTTGGAAAATAACGTCGAACAATACGATAGCCGTTTTATTTTTATTAGTCAGCTAAAATTCGCAAAAGTGTATAAGGTACAATAAAATAGCTGAATACGAAAATGATTCAAGACGTTCCGACACGTCTTACACGCACACACACATATATATATCCGTACTACTGTTGTAAAATTTTCGTTACGTATCTAAATCTATTTTTCGTAATAAATATGATTAATACACGCGTAAGTTATATAAAAACGTAGACAATTTTTAATGTCGCCGCGTCTATAAAAATGGGACGAGGCGGGGTAAAATCGTATGTTTTTAAACAAATTGCTAACGTAAACAAAATTCTACGTCTTTGCCCCGGGCAGTGACGACGAAGCGGAACAGCAAAACATTCGTACGTGATATTGTGTTGGTATAGGCGAGTGAGGGAGGGGAAAAAAATTATCATTGTCCTCATTCAACGTTCGGTGCCGGGTAACCGTAGGCACGTACGCGCGAACTAAAAAAATTGACCGTTAGAATACGTATGGTACGTGGGGTACGCGAATAAAGTATCGAAATGTATTTAATGCAAACGCGTATACATATATATGTATGGCAGGACGACGTTCGAGAAAAGCTTACCGCCGGTGTTTTTGTTGTTTTTCAAATTGAGCCAAAAATTTTTAATCCACTGTTTTTGCGATTTATCCCAAAGTTGAGCCATGGTTTCGCTGGGGCATTCCAAAATTGCTGGAAACACGCGACCGCCGTTGCTGCTGCTGTTGCTGCTGCTGCTGTTGTTGTTGTTATTATTATGATTGTTGGGGGAAAAAGAGAGACGACGACGACGACGACGGCGACCGTCGACCGCGTAACGCGCGATGTTACTACTGACTACTAGTCGCGGATGACTACTAGTGGAGAAGACACCGAACAGTCACCTCACCACCGTGTATAGATACGTGTATTACGCGAACGTGATAAACTGGCGTATTATTATTACACGGCCGTAGCGTGGCTGTACCAGCGGTGTAGGAGTGTAGCAGCTGGTAGCCACGACGCGATTATCAGCGGAGAGGGGAAAAAGCGAGGACGAAAAAAAAAACACGTAAAATAGAAACTAGGAAATCGTGAATAGGTGTGTGTGTGTATGTGTGTGTGTGTGTGTGTTCGAACGATATGCGTAACGACTGTGCGTATAGTGTGCGTGTGGATGGATTATGTCGCAGCACGGCCGCGGGACCGCAGCCAACAATCAACAGCCTACTGAAGCCCCGACCAAAGGCGGCGCGCGCGAGGAGTTCCGTCCGAAACTCGGTCCTCTCTCGTCGGTTCGCCGGCGGCACGTGTATACGAATGTGCGTTTGTGTGTGCGTGTGAGGGAGCGAGAGAGAACGATCCGGCGGCGGTGGCGGCCGGTGCCTCCCCGCGCGCGCGGCGATCGTGCTTTAGCGGCGGCGGTGGCGGTAGCGGCGTTGCGTACGTGCGTTTGTGCGTGGCGCGTCGGTGCGTGCGTGCGCGTTTGCGCGTGTGCGTGTGCAGTGCGTATTATATATATATATATATATATATATATAAATATACACCCGCGAACACGACCGCCGCGATAAGAAGAAACGCGGCGCGTGGACTGCCGACTGGAACCGAACGTGGCCGACGGTCGGCGGCGCACGTGGAACAATGGCGCGGAGGAGGGAGCACGCACCGTGGCGGACTCGCGCAAACACGATAGGAGTAAAAAAAAAAAATGATATAGCGAGGAAAAAGGCCCCACGAAAACGCATTGAGGTCATCGAACGAAAATGATTGTGATTCGTCCTTGTCCCCTTCGGCCGACCCGTACGCGGTTCAGGAACAAAAATACTGACAACGACAACGACGATAATAATACGCGCTTTATTATTGTCATACCGTATTTATGCCCCTCTGTGCGGCCAGGCTTTCGTCTTCGTATTATTATGTAATATAAATAAACGTAAATACACTATGGCGATAAATCGCGGGAAATATAAAACAAATCGCGGTGCCGCGCAACCTCAGTTGCTTCGTCGGCGGCGACTTTCCAAAAATATGGGTTTACGCGGTTCACGAGGTTGTTTTTCGTGCATAGAATGACGCCCGATGGACGAAATGATGAGTTCCGTTGGTGGTCGCGACGCGAGCGCCAGCGTCCGCGTAAGATAGCGGCGGTGACTAACTGACTATCCGTGTACTAATAAATAAGTAAATACATATGTGTATAACATACACGTATTTATACAAGAGTGTCGACATCGTCTTCGCAGCATCCCGCGGGCGCTATTCATTCTTCTAACCTTGGCGAACGGACACGTAGTCCGTCGGCAGGCCGATGTATAAATAGAATGTTTTTCGGGAAAGGAAAAACGCAGGAACGCGTTATTTATTTATTTATTTTTTTCGTTCGTTACAACGCGTTCCGCGGTAACGACCGCGGGACATCCGTCCGTTGACCCGGAGAATCACACGCATCGCGCACGCACACGTGAGCCGCCAATAAGTCGGGCATTGGGGTCGGATACCAACGACGACAATGACGACGACCGCGCGCGCGTTTGCTCTCCGGAAAAAAAAGGGGAGCGCCCGTGCATTTGGGCGGCCCGGGGTTCGTTGACACCGCGGTCGGTTCTGGCCGCGCGGCGCGC
The DNA here is from genome assembly GCA_025469175.1 of Geopemphigus sp. TES_GeoC_2020. Lineage (NCBI taxonomy): Eukaryota > Metazoa > Arthropoda > Insecta > Hemiptera > Aphididae > Geopemphigus > Geopemphigus sp. TES_GeoC_2020. Next base: position 16,959 of record JAIPRN010001441.1, read on the forward strand.
GTGTGTGTGCATCTGCCGAATTTTTATTTTATTGTTCAACGACGGAAACGCAGTGCACGCGGCACGGCGGGCGCGTGTTTCGTTGTCGACAGAGAGAAAGAGTGAAAGAAAAACGGGCGAGAGTGAGCGACGGGCGGACGACAACGATGATGACGGAAAAAAAACACCATCGCGGTGTCGCGTTCGTGTAAATAATGTTACATAGTATAGGTACGTGGAATTAGGCTCGTGCGTCGACGGACGGACGTGTGTGGGAGTAGCGCTATAACAATATCGCTGCTCTATACGCCCGGCGCGTTCTTACGCGAACGCCGCAACGCTTGCTCGTTGTTTTATAGCGCGCGACTCTACTGTATGTAGGTCACGGTATACAAATTTTTTTCTTTTCACAAAAAACGTTTCCACGTATTTCGGCGCGCGTTCGACAATCGTAGCAGAATCGTACGCGTTATAATTGGGAGGGAGCGCTGTACCAACAGTGTTGTGCAATAACGTACACGGTGACGCCGTTTAGGGGAAGAGAGAAGAAATTCGGCGAGAATAATAATATCGTATCGCCAGCGCGAAACGATTTTGCGGAGGTCCCCGGTACTTAATACCCGGAGCACTACGATATTTTATATAGCGGCGACAATAGGCCCAATAGCTCGTAGCTCCGGTAGTTATGCAACGCGGGCTGAGCGGCGGCAGCGGCAGTGGTGGTGGTAGTGGTGGCGGCCTCACGCGCGAATCGTAACACGAAATCTTATTACGATCGCGTGGTGGTAGAGGTGGTGATAGTGGCGGTAGTAGCGGTGGTGGAGGTGATGGTGGTGGTGGTGGTGGTGGTAACGGTGATGACGGAGGTGGAACGGTGGGGCGGTCGCGGTACACATGCGTGTGTAACCTTTCTCAACGCGTCGGTACAACGGCGGCGGTTTCGGCGGTTGTGGAGGAGCCGGTCGTCCGTTTCGGCGGGCCTCCGTCGGATGGCAAAAACGACGGTCCGGCGCCTACACGTGGACCCCCGCGACCGATACCCGCGGTGTCACTCTCGCGCCGCCGCCGAACACCGACCTCGACAACGCGGCGGAGAGTGTGGAATAGCGTCGTATATATACGTTATTATAATATTATAACTCCGCGCACCCACCGAGTTTGGCGTGTTAGCCGACACGCATAATACGTTATTTTTTTATTTTTATTATTATTCACGCTAGAAATTCGTCTTATATACTACGCGTGTAGCGCGCGTGCGCGCGCTAGTTTCTTTTTCAAATGTACCACCGAGTCACCGACACGAATCGAACGGAGAGGGCTCGTTATGTGTAACATTTTTCATCGCCCGTATACGTAGGGTTTTTTATTTTCGAAAACAAGTATCGCCGTACGTAATTGGAGTTTCGCGTATCAGCTTTACAAATCGTCGAAATCGGTATAATTATCATAGAAATGACTCGTACATAATATGTTTTCGATCGCAAATACAACATCACAATATTGATATAGCTCGATTTACCGCGGTACGCGAGAATCTTCGCGCAACATCTGCGCTATATAAAATAATAATATCGTATGGATTTTCGATTATTTTCAACTTACGAAAAAGACTGAGGCGAGTAGATACTCGGTTAACTCTATCGATGTGATCGGTGTTATTTTGTTGGAAATTAACCGAACGACACATACATAAATAAAATGAATGTCGAATTTTTATCTACAGGTGGTATTACAAATTACAATACACTGCTAACGTCTAAAAAATGAAATCAATTTTACCGTAATATATGAAGTCGGCGGTGTATTTTATCCTCTATATAGACTATAGAGGATATATATACTATATATACTATCGCTTTCACTCGACAAGTTTTAAAATCACTATAACGTTTTTTCTTTTTAAATTTATAATTAACGTGTCCGGGCTTTCTAATAGTCCGTATACCAATTTATATTTCAGAAATATTCGATTCTACGTTTATTTTTAACAATATGAAGTCAATATAGAGTCATGTCTAAATTATTTATATACAAATATTATTTTATACTACGACGACCTCGTGGTATATCTATATATATTAAAAGAAAACTTAAAATTAATCAAGTGACGTGACGCTGAGAACCGACTGTACGAGCTCTTACTTAGCGTATTAAAATCTCGGCCGTTTTGATAACGTTTTGATGCAAGTCTCCTATACGGTAAACCTAGCGGGTAATGTGTTAATAGATATTATTTTTACGTTTCTCGTCGTTTTCATCTTTTAGTGCCGTAGATTTATATAGTGGTGTGCGTCAATGTGTATACATGTGCACGAGCAGTGTACAAACGATGCCGTTTTATATCAATATAGTATTACTATATATATATATATATATACACGTGTGTGTGTGTGTACGCCGACACCCCATCGAGCAAGAGAGTTCGTTACCCTCAAAACAACCCCTCGTGCGTTAGGTAGGTAGTTGCAGCACAGCAGCAGCAGTCGTAGTAGTGTAGTAGTAGTAGTAGTAGTATTATTATTAGTAGTAGTAGTAGTAGTATTTTATAGTATTGTGTGAGTTGTTGTACAATAAACGGGGTATACGTTGATTGACGATGATTATATATGAAAGAGATCCATCCGAAAAATCCGGTTCGTCGCCGCCGTTACCGCCACAGCAATACCAACAGATCGGTGCGCGTTTGTCAATAAGAATATTATTATTGTTGTAATCGGACGAACGACGCGCGCGTCTGTACGGGAAAAATGGTGCACAGATATTGTGCGAGGAGCAGAAACCTTGCCATTATATAAACAAACACGGCCCATATATTTCTTATTGTAATTTTGTAATCGTTCCACGATCGGCGGTAACGAGGGCACACACATACAACGCCTACATGTGTATTGTGTTCTGTCTACCACTTGCCTACCGCCACAGCCACCGACAACGGAAAAACGTAAATAATCAATAGCGAATTGTTATCGTTTTTCCGACATAAATAATTTCGCGCACCCGCGGCGGACTTTGTTCGTTGTAATAATAATATAAACACACACATACACATTAATCATATATATATATATATTATTCGCGCCGAAATAAGCTTGACGAACCGCCCGATTTCGTTTTCATGTTATCATCTATTTACTCATGTAAGGTATTTCGCATAAATATATATATATAATAATTTCGCGTGTTTAATTTTAGTATCGCCACGTCTCGCGTACGACGGATCTAATAATATACGATGTTGAACTTGAATACGCGCGCGTACAATTACGTTAAATTTATGTGCAAATTAAGGATAAATTTTTTCCGCAGTTTCATTTAGTTTCTCGCGGTGTAATCACGTTTAGACAATACGCAGCGTCGACATAACGTTCATAACGATTACTTTGTACGTAAATATAAATATTTATTCATTTTATTACGATGCGCGCGCGCGCGTACACGACAACGATGGATATCCGCTGCCAATGGTTAACGTAACATATATCATCAATAACAGTAACGCTACCATTAATTAAAACCGATGGAAAATGGTTAATTATATAATGTACTTCTCGACAAAAACACATTTTTAGACGATAAAATAACGATTCCAAATTTTATCCCTCCTCTATTCGATTGTGAATGAAACGGATCGCTTCGAAAACTTTCAATTCGTTCCCGAGAAAATACGATTACAGCGATAAATTAAAAATAATATCAATATTCCTATTTGAGAGAGTATTCATATTTTATTTTCGATCGAATTTGACGAATTAATTGGTCAAAACGAGTTCGTTGGAATCACAAAAACTTTTTTCTTCTATCTCAAGTCTCTTGACACTTATCTTGGGGTCAAAATGTTTATTATTATCAAGAAATGTAAATTAATAGTGTACATCTTATATGTAATAAACTATAATTAAACCCCGCAGAGATATGGAAAATAACTTTATCTTTTCCGATGCCATCTGCAGTTGGGTCTGTCTAAACTACCATTGATACATATATATATCGTACACCATATACAAAAACTACATAAGTAATACTGCCGTAGTGCTTCGTATTATTTTTATATGATTATGTTAGTATATTTAATAACATATTAAATAAAGTATTTCCTTCTGATATTGAAATAACTAATCATATATAGAACTACTTAACTAATACATATTAATATAAATAAATTATGATTTTGCAATCTACTTACATCATTAAAATTCTGTAGACCGATTAACTATGAAAATCATTTAAAATTTAAAACATATTTGCCCTATACTAAAAATTTCGTATTAATAATAATAGCTTAATTATTGTGCACATAAAATGGACTTAAGACATGATTGATTAAGCGTTAAAGAAAAATTATCAAAACCAAAATGTTGGCTACGTTACACATTTATTTCTTAAACATTTCCGTTTCTCCGTGGATCTAATATATGGTGTCTATAGACAATTCTATCAATTATTCGAAAAAATTATAAAATACTACCTTAAAACGTTAAGAAATACACTTTTTTACTGTATATGACAAAAATATATATATTATTTTATGAAATGAACAAAATAATTCTGAAATTTCGTGAAAAGCATTTTCGAGTTTCACTGTAGCACACGCTACAATACATAACTACACGTCTTCGATCGAACGTTTATAAAAATTTAAAAGCTTCGAGTTTTTGAGGTTAACCTTCAACAAGACAAACTAAAAGTATTATTGACTTAGGTCAAGATATATATATATATATATATAAATATATAATTTATTTAAAAAAATTTTTTGACGTATATATGTATACATATTGGATTGTAAATTAAAGGCGCACAGGTCGATAAAAACTAAGTATTTGTAATTTAAGGTTGGTGACCTTACTGGAGAGTGGAGACTAATATGCGCAACCGATTTCATCAACACCATGTCTCCAAAATTGTGACGATCTAGCGTCAACGTATTATTATTTACGTAACTTTCAAATCATTTTTCGATCCAAAACAACTTGACGAATACATTATATTACATTAAATCGATCAATACGTCAGAAACCGTCGACCTAACCAGCATTTAATACAATTAATGGTTACTGTGTATCACATAAATTACACTAAAATTATGAAAAAAAAAACACTCGTAAACGTAACGAAATTAGTAGCAAAATGAAAAAATAAAGTTCGTTACGTATATTATACAGTCTAGGCACTGTTTTTGAGAGAAAAAAAACACAAATTCGATTCGTATATTTCGATATACACGTACCGACGTCGGCAATTTACTGAGTGAATACGCGTTAAAAAAATTGTATTTATGTATTCGGGTGTGTATACGCACACAAATATAAATATATACGCACCTTGCAGTTTATTTCCTAATAGTCCGTATGGCTATAATTGTGTATAATGTGTGTACTCCGAATGAAAAACCTTGGCACAGAGGACGATGGAGCCTGGTCGAACACCGGTGTGCGTGTGTCGTCGGATCGAGTCGGCGACGGCGTGTGATGTTAATAAGTCGAACACATTTTCACGGAAGTTCCGGGGCAAAAGTACAAGCGCAGTGCGGCGAACAAGCCCGCGGGCCCGACGAACAGAGGCTGACGAAAACGAGACGAGAGGCGCGACGGCGGAGAGCGCGCGCGAAACGAAAACGGCGAAACGGCAGCGGAGAAAAATCGTTTTTAAGGAGGAGAGTAATGAAAAAATACGTATATAAAAATAACAACGGCACGATAAATACGGAAACACACGCGTATTTTCCCGGGTAGTTCGGGGAAAAATAAATCCGCGCACACACTGGCACCGGCCGAAAATTGAAACAGTACCACAACAATGGTTAAGTTAATGGGGACGGAGGAACAAAATCCGAATCGAGCCGGGTCGAATTATTTACCTCTCTTACCTCTTTGGTCATGCCGACGGTTGCCGAATACTATACGATAGTAGCCGAAGGACGCTTCGGTTGTGAACCCGGCCCATTGCCGAATTTCAATACGCGTGGAGGAGCCGTTCCGTCGTTTCGACTGATCGTGTGCAGCGCGTGGCAGCACATACACATACACATACACACATACACATACACACATACACACACACACAACACACACACACAACACACACGCACAACACACACACACACACACACAACAACACACACACACACATGAACGTACTGCTCACGCACACGCACACTCATGCGCATGTCTTTCCACTCGTTCACGACGAACGACGATGACGCTGCCGCCGCCACCGCTGCTCACTCACTCTTTCGCATACACACACACACACACACAATCTCTATATACGTGTACACGTTTATTTAAACGCACGCACGCACATACGCTAACACATAAGTTGCGCGCCGCATTATGCGATGCCTAATGGAAATCCGAAATGTAGTCGTGTGTCCTCCTCGTGCAACCGAAAACGAACTCGCGACGGTTCTTCCACCCGTCTCCGGCGATACCTAACCTAACCTACCCGCCGTGCACCGCAACCCGCGTCGCCACTCGTCAAAGTACGCGCGGCTCGTGCACGGCGGAATGAAGCGGTGTGCCGTGTCACGATGCGGTGTGGTGGAGCGGGCGAGAACCGCACCGGTTGTCCGAAACGAAAATATGTATATCGTTGTGAAATTCTCTCGCGTCGTGAATTCCTATTGGACCGAGCCACCAAAGATTCGTCCGTCGTCAATGACCCCCGTCATCGCCACCAGCGCTTCTGCGGTGATTTTCCACATAAAACGCACGGTTCCGCCGTCACGTCGAGTTTTCATAGAGTATTAGGAGACACTTCCACGTCAAAGGATCGGAAAATCCGAAATCGTAACCGGCACCGTGCTCATCATTTCGAACCCGTTTTCGTTCCGTCGTAACCACGGCGTTCCCCGCACGTCGCGAAGTACGCGCGTCGTTTCGCCGATATTAGGTTGACGAATCCTTATTTTTCTGACGCTCGTGTACTGGGGGATTTATTTGAGTTTACTTCCGACGACTAGTTTTGGTTGTTTCGTGCCAACGGCGGCCACACGCCGCCGATTAATACCTAGTATTTTATCCGCTGTTGGCACCAATAAACGCGTGTGTATTTTAATCCCCTCCACTCCCCGTGTATTTTTCGTTCGTTTTATAGTTATAATAATATGTGTACACGAACTTGGAAAATAACACCGCGTTTCGACGCTATAAAACTACACAAACAACAATATTTTGAATATATTTATTTATAGAAACGCATCTTGCGGACGTGTCGCACGCATAATTTTGTTCTCGCGTAAATCAAAACAACGCCGTCCTATTATCTCAACGAATAGCATATTATTATTATTATTATTATTATTCCGTTTTTAGTGAAATCGCGTCAACGGTTTTCGCTATTAGTTATTACGTAATTGAGTTATCGATATTTATATTGTACGCAAACGCTATATTATAGATATACCGGTGAATATAGGTATATTTATTTCGATTTTTTAAGCAAGTGAAAAATGTCCACGTTTTTCTCTATTATTAATTAAAATTGCGTAAAGACGATTATTTTTTAAACGAGCTCTTATTTTACTCATATTTAATGAGTATACACTATATCGGACATTTAGTTCATAAAAAACAACCTTGATGTATAAATTATAGACTGGTTTGTTTAAAAAAATGACTAGAGATCGTATTGTTATTATTCCTACAAAGTAAATATAAAACGCAATGAATAATTCTTCCACAAAATTTCGTTTATTTTATAATTGTAGTTCACGATGATTTTTTCAAAAATAAACCTGCTAGTTAAACATATGGTTTTTGTTACAAATCATACACCATACACAATATACATTTGATTTATAACAAAAATTGTATTAATTATGTTATATTTTATTCAGTATGATGTCAAGTACGTTAGCTAACGTTATACTTTATTTATTAAACTTATTTAAGTACTTTGAAAATTCAATTATTTTTACAAGTGGTTTTGTAAAAACTACACCTATTATTATATTTTTCAGTACTTGTAATGTATAATATATTATAACCATATAACGCAATATTCTTTTCAAAACATCCTTGTAAAATTGTGTAATGAAACATATCAGTCATAGACAAGAATGAGAGGGGGGCTATAAGACCTCCTTCCCTCATTTAATATCTTCCCCGTCACCACAAAAATGTTGTTATTTTAATTAGATCATTTTTGTTGTTGTGTAAATTGTCGATTGTTTTTCTTTATGTAATATATTAATAATACCTTCCTATAAATTGAAAGAAAAACATTATTTTATTAGAAAAATAAATTAAGCTTAAATATATTGAAATATTATTTTCGAAATTATAATAAAAAAGCAAAATTCGACTTGGTGACAATCTTATAAGGTCAATTTATCATATTATTTGGATAATCATGTAAAATAAAGTACCAACTAGATACGATTTTTTAACAGAAAGTGATGCTACATGTAAAGATTTGAGCATTCCTATAAAAAAATGTGTTCACAAACAAAATAATAAAATAAAAAACCTCGTAATTAAAAATTTCAGACTCTGTTAAAATTTTAATGGATTTTCATTTATGTTAGAAAAATGATGTTATTTTTATAAACAAATATTATATATATATTACATTTTGCAGTTAAACTTCATTGAAATCTGACCTATATACCTATGTATAAATATTAAAACTTCAAGATATTAAACTAAATATTAAAAACAATTTTCAATTAACGTTAACACAATAAATATATAGAATTTTGATACACGTGGTTTTTAAAAAGCGTGAATTTAAAAAATAAATCAACTTGTACTCTTTAAAACAAGTACAGTTATTCTTTTTAACATTTGAAAATTAATAATTGTAATTTTTTCGAAAGTATTACTTTTATACAATAATGTTACTATAATTTTAATCGTTTATAAATAATATATATATTATATTATAATACGTAGGTATACTGTATTATACAGCGTACTGCGTACCATATGATATTAACAATTAATATTCAGTATTAAATTGAATATACGTATAGTTTTTAGTGTTTTGGATTTGAATGACAAATATTTAACAGATTTCAAGCTTATTAGTCATATCTCTCAACACTATATTTCTCAATAATTTTAAAAGTATACGATTTTATGTGTACATTAATGCAGTATTAGTACATGCAATAACCTATACGTTTTTTAATCATTGCATAATATATATTTTTTAAAACAAGTTTCATCGAATAATCTATATATTTATTAGTCAAAGCGATCATGTCAAATATGTCTTATAATTGGTTGATACCCGCGTAGTAGGTGTAGTTTTATGTATACACTTACAAATTAAACGTACACAACGAATTGTTTTATACAATAAATAATGCACAATATTTTAAAAATAAATCTAATGCGACTATTTTAAATATTCTGTATTCATAAATACGTTGTTCCCTATCAGAGAAAGTATTATATACTATTGATAAAAATGCAAACGCATATATTTTAAATTCAGAGGTCAATATACTATAAATTGTTATTATCGTCCAATATTATTATAGTTCTCGGGTTTCGTTTTGTAAGTTATTATTCGTAATGTCAAATATTAAAATTTGACATTACACAAATTAAGCGATTTCGTAAAATATTAAATAATAATTTATAGATTTATTGAAATAATTTGTTTCACAGTTAATATTTTATAAATGTACTACTTTTTATTATTAAAAGATCACGAAAAAACTAATCAACGTTTAATTTATATATTCATAATTGGTTTAATTAACGCAATTCTTCAAATTTATATATATTAGTTCGTTGTATTACTAAAATAAGAAAAGTGAGTGACGTTACGGTTCGGTAGTCACTTTCGCGTATATACGGTAATTCAAGCGATTTTTGTTTTTATTAACAAACAAATAATTTAAATACTTTTTCTAAGTATAGAATTTTTATGTGATATGATGAGACTAACAATATTAGTTATCTTATAAATGTTGAGTGAAATAAAAAAAAACATTGTTTTATACATTTACCACCTAGGTATATATATTTTTGAAAAGCATCTTCATGTACAATTTTTACATAAATGACAAATCGTTATCTGCTGTGCTTAGTTATTTTAATAATAATGTAATTATAATACGAAACATAAAAATAATTTTAAAAGAAGATTAATTCGAATCATATATTATCTAAGTGATAATATATATATTGAAAATAACATATCGAAAGTCGACACTTTGAAACGAAAAAAAAACTATAATATTGATCATAAAATTATAAAAGGAATTGATGGAGCATAAACATTTTTATTCCAATTTAAAATCTATTTTATGGTTACGTCAGTACAAAAATGAGAAACATATAGATTAACCAAAATAATTTGATACCTGATATTAAAAATAATATATATATATATTAAATACTTCATAATATTAGTGTAATTATTTAAGTTTACAATTATTATTTATGAATAAATTAAATAATATTTAATATATTTTATTTAATAGTTATTATTGTCGTCATATATCGAATTTTATTTTCTGGTAAAAGGATAGTGTACTAAAAGTTATAAAAAGTTTCTTAAATGTTAAGAAATTGAATAGAGATTTATTTTGGAAAAGACATTTCTCAGTATTTTACAAGAATACGACGAAAATGGTTAAAATACATTGTTATAAGTTTTCGACTGTTAATGTTTTTTTCAATGTGTGACGAGTTCAAATTCGATTTTTAGACGAGGTAAAAAACTATTTGCATTATTTTCGAACTTTAAAATAATATTCAATAGCCCAAAACATTACACCTATCATTGTTTATTTTCGTAATATTTTACAAAAGTTGGTATTGCTATACATTATTATTTGCTGAATGATCAACACGTATGTATATTACGCTTACGGGTGTCACAAACTCGCTTTGTGTTCACTAATATAATATTAACAGTATAAATACTTATCAGCCATATTATATAGCCGACAAATGTATTAAAGTAGGTCATATATGCATCGGCTTCCGCCGTTAAGTAATGAGCACATTAATAAATGCAGACGGATGGCAATGACTCCCCGCATAAACAACTTGCGTGTATAGCAATTTATATTGGATCAATTAAAAAACGAAAATGTCCCTAAAAGAAGAATTAAAATAGAAATAAAAAAACGACCAACGATATTCAGCTTCAGTTCAAAGTAAGTTTATGTAACGTTAACAAATACGGTATTTATAACATATATAATTAAAAGGAAGACCTTTTACAAATAATCCCTAGGTCGTTTTTTAAATTCGTAGAAATATATGAGTGTAAAAATAATATTACAGACATGAGTCAGTAAGGCGCAAACCACTATACGAAAAACATTTTTTTCGGCAGTAAGACTTTATAATGAAATATACAATCGTATCTGCAAAAATGATGATTGTATTATGCTACTATGAATTATATTTGCCTATAAATAATAATGTCATGATTTTATTCACACGTTTTGAAATACATTGTAATTTGCACCTGTTGATACGTGAGTTCATATCCAATTCCAAAATTTAAACTAGATAACAATATAAAAAAAAAATTAAATTAATTTTATTCATTTGATATAATGTGTCTTATTGAATATAGGAATCATTATTGCAATTTAAAAAATATTAGGAGCGTTATAATTTATAATAAAATATTCAATGTACAATGCGAAATATTATTCGAAATTCAAGGCTTACTATTTTAAAGTCATAAATTTCCATAAAAATTAATTAATTCATTAATTTTTAAAATATTTTATAAATGAGATTTAAATATTTCGGGTATGATTTTAATCGATTAATTATATAATTATCATAAAACCATTAATTTTTGGTTAAATATATGTTTTAAATATTGTTATTTTATAAGTACGTCTTGACAAAATTTGCAATTTTAATTTCACTTGGTGTACTTTCAGGCCTGATATCATAATGGAACATTTACTGGGACAAATTGTACATATATATTAATATTAACGTATTTATGTAGTAGATTGTAAATAATAATCATATCGTATCAATAGAATTTCACGTCAATGTAATGTAAAAATATCCGAGTTAACGCGAGATAACTCTTGTATTTTAATATTTTACTTAATGAGCATTTTGGTAACGGCTCGACGGGGGGATCAAAAGCCGAAAGATTTTGTTTGAATTCAAACATTAAACGGAATGGACATTTTTAGCTGTGTAACGTATACAAGTATACTGTACAAAAGTCGTTTACCATTCCGTGTATACACTTTCGCTTGGGTCATTGTTGCTTATCATAAAATTTTATCGTGTGCGTATATTCGCAAACCGCATTAACAGTTAACTGCGTTATGTGTATTATTATTGTTATTATTATGATAATTACAAATTGCGCTGTATATATATATATATAAGTAGAGCTAGAATCAAAAATGGTCGCAAAATCGTAACTGATAGTTTGCAGAGTGCAAAGTGCGGTTGTATACTCTTTACTCAATTTTTGTAGTGCGATGCTTAGAAAATTGTTTTAAAATCGTTTATCTATAAATAGCTTGTTGATTTTGTTATTATTAAATTTATCTTGGAAAAATCACCTATAGTATATAAAATACTATGGGACGAATGTATTATATAATGCATCTCAAATATATGGAAAACAAGAAGGCCACACAGTCATATGAAGTATATTATGATATATTATTATCGTTATTATTATTATATTGTATCAGCGAAAGTAATAATGGATCGGTTTTAGTGACGGAAAGTGGTATGAGAGGTTACTTATTAAAAAGAAATATCGGAGTATTCTATAAAACGATTGACACTGTGGAAATAGTAAATAATGTGAAATTAAACTATTAATTTAATTATAAACTATTTTAAACGTATGAGTAATAAATATAGAATATTTTACAATCACGTGGTATTTTAAACTGACGCTGATATTTAAACAAATTAGATATATTAAATTTCAATAGGTTTATTTTATTGATTTAGATAAAATATAAAGATGATATATAAATGATAAATATTCAAAGATTCGTAAGTCTACAAATAAAAAGTCAAATAAACAATAGGATGTGTGTAATTTTTAAAAAGTTAAATTAAAATCCGCACAAATAATTTGAACTTAAATTTCATTAAACTATTATTAGGCACTCAAATATATTTACTTGGCGAAATGTATTTTAAACAGTGGTTCGACTATACCTAATAATTAGTGAAAACATGCACACGACAATAATCTGGAAAATATTAAACATATATAAAATTAACCGATGAATTATTGTGTTCTTAAACGTTATAAGAACAGATCTCAATAAGTAATTACGTTAAATACTCTTAGTATTATCGTTGTGTAATAATACACTGTTCACTAACTTTTATCACGCAAGGTATACATTTAAAACCCCGTATTTAAAGGTCTAATTTCGAATTAATAATATCTATTTATCGATTACTTTAAATGTGTCAGACTGTGTAGAGGAATGAAATATATATATATATAATATGACATGTATCAGCCATTAAATAAATAGGTACATGAATCATTTAAATTATATATATATTCATTTGTACTCCAATAATGTTTTTATGGTGAATTAACAAATATAATGTTTCAAATATTTGTTACTAATTACTATTGATACACTAGATAATTTACTTAATGGTATATAAGATTAAGATATAATAAAACCATTTTTAATTCAATAAGATTGTTATATGTTACTTTCTGAACATAATTTATATTTAAGATATTCATTGAAATAGATTTGGGTCAATTAAATATAATGTTAGTGTTTTTCTTGTTAATCAATAATGTTTAAGTATCGTATATTATATAGTTACAGACTATCACTCGTGCTTTATATCTAAATCGGCCACATTATATCTTAATCATATATAAGTGTTTTGTGTTTTATTAAAAACACTACTATTTCATACATGTTATTACACGCATAATAATTAACATTTTTCGTAAAGATTTACTATTTTTGTTTAGCATTTATATTAAACATGATTACGTTGACGATACACGTGAAAATATTGGAAAGACCTTCAGGGTCGGATCAACCGCGGTAAAAAAGCCGCCCATGTGTCTATATTATTTCTTGTCCTTATCACGTCATATATACGTTTTTAAGAACTTTTTTGCCTTATAAAAGCAATTGAAAAATAATAATAGCACAATGACAGAAAGCACAAACGTTCAATATATTATATTCAACACTACAATCAAATGGTCGGCTGTATATATTTCGATAGAAATTTATATAAAATACACAAATGGAGCGGATATAGCGTGTAAACCGCGGAATGTTTATTCTGCAAGGGACCATCCGCTGTTTTCTTTTTGAGATCCAACAACAACATGGGCGTATACAATGGATTGACAGTGTATTCGTCATTATGATAATAATCATCTATATAAAATAAATACGATCTACCTACAATTATATATATAGGTCACAGTATTTTTTTAAACGTTGAATATAAATTAATTTTACGTTAATAATTAATTTAGGTATATATGGTAAATTGACGACAAAAGTACACACACACACATATATATAGTATGGAGTAAAGTAATTTAAGCTAATTCAAGTTATATGTATACGTATTATACTTCATGCGATAAAATCCATATAACTTGTAAATTATATTGATTTATCGACGTTTCGCGGATTATTCATTTTCCATTTAGTAAACATATAGTTAGATCAATATCGAAAAATTAAATTTTCAAATTTCAATCATATACCACATTCATGTGAGCAACACAAATTATGTATATTATTATTATAATATTCGTAGTTTTCGTTATATCAATCGCGTATTCATATGTATAGAATATCATAATTTATTTATAACTCAAAATTTACTAATGGACGCCTATATAAACATTTATGATATATTTTTAATAATCCAGTGCTGATGGTATAAACGTATACAACACATATTTTACGCTGTTAAATTATTTACATTTTAGTTAGTTAATATTTTGTCGTAAAATTTTACATAAAATTTTAACATTTTTACAAAATTAGAAAAACGTGTAGTAAAATATTTCTCACTCGATGGTGATTTAATAATTCGTGTAAAATCAATTTTTGTAATTATTTGTATTGCGGTAATATACTTGGAATAATTTCAAGGAACCATCTTCAATAAACAACATTGGGATACTTTTACGCTTTCTATATATATAGAGAAAGAGCTTATTTTTATTTTAACAAACCTTATTCGTTGAATTTTTTATGTATACAATAATGATTCAGTCTCGCGATGGTGCGTGTATTGGCAATTGTTTTTCCATAGGGTAGCTCGAAAAATATACGGTAAAAAGTAAATAACATATTTTAAGTTCGTTTCAATGAACTGGCCACGTACGAGTATTTCAAAGCCAAATAATAGTCGCTAAACAAATTACATTGTAAATTATATACCAATAATACACGTGTATACAACGGAATCATCAATGTGTTTGTCTTACAAAAAAAACTGTGTATGTAGAAATATTTAAGTACACCAAACACATTGCACATCCGTGCTTACACAAATTAAAATAAAATGTATGTATATCTTGCATTTAAATATTATAATACTAACATTACTGCAAATAGCTATATGGTGTTTGAGTTTTTCTAACTGAAATGCAAAATTGAAATATCGCGAGTTGTGTTTAATAAAAACGCGATGTGCTATTGGCACGATATGCGGCGTCGGAAAAGGTGACAGTAAATGTTGTGATTTTTAGTTTGCGATGAAAATTTGAAAAAACAACCTTCGACGAGCAATTGCGAGCGTAATCGGGGGACTAGGCGTAAAAGTTTACCGAATTCCAATACAGACTATGAATACAATACAAGACTACGTATATGTGCGTATATGTTATTGTTTACACGACAAATTATTATATAATACAGTACATACCTTAGTGGCATATTTAGAAATTGTTTTTTGGAGGTGGGGTGGTTAAATAAAAATACGTATAATTTTCGACCTTGACTATTGGAAATCTCTCTTCTCTACACTTTACTTTATAATAAAGCTTATAAAGAAATAGACGTTATATAATAATTGATTTTAATTTTGTTTTTCGTTCTTTATTACTATAAAATGACCTTCGCTTGACATTTGTGTATATATATATTTATATATGTATTGTATATGCACGCATGTATGTATTATATATATATAATTCGTTTATTTTTCAATAATAAACATATTAAACGTTAAAAACGTAAAAGAAATTCGGAATTTTAAAAAATATTAAATATTTATGTGGTTTTATTATCTTAATACCATTATTTTTAAATACATTTTTCTGTTCAATGTTTATATATAGTGTACATATAATGTAGTATATAATAAGTATTTAATGCATCTTTTGTACAAAAACTTGATAATCCAAAAAAAAACTATGTGGATGCAACGAATAATTCGTTAGAGTTACACAAAATATGTTATGTATACACTCGCGCATAAATTTAATAGTAAAATTAGAAATCGGCGATGTTGAGCTAATACGCCTGTAATCAAAAGAAAAAACAATTTTCACGATATTCTAGGTGAAGCCATCGATGACGGTCTATAGATAGAAATAGCAAATTGCCCGTCGTAAAACGTTTACTGCGTACGGGTTATTCAAAGGTAAGGCCTTCGATCGTTCACATTTCTAGTTTCGAATACATATATATCGTTCGGAAACGATTTATGGATCGGGAAAATACCGATTCGTTAAAAAAAGAGGACGTCGTTATTTGGCGTCCGTTTTCGTAGGAACCCGTGGATATCGGTCGTTTCGAACGTGAAAAATCTAATCTCGAAACGTGGAGCACGGGCGAAATAGTTACGGGCCAGCGTGCAGTAACGAAAAATCGAAAATTATTTAGGCTCCGCAGCCTCCCTACTACGAACACGCCCACTTGTGTTGTGGTACGATCGTAGTCAGAAACGAAGTAATAATAATTACGTGTACGACGCGCGTTATATAATAAAAGGATTATGTTGTTGTTTCGCGTCCCCGCGTGTAAGTACGAGCGGGTTCGGCGGCCGCGGCGAAAACGACGGCACACGCGTGCCCCCCTCATAATAATAATAATAATAATAATAATAATGGTAATAAGTAACTACGAAATGTTTGTAACTTCGTGCGTACATATTATAGGTAAATAATAGTGTGCGAAGACAGTGGGTTCGGTGTCTTCGCCGGGTTAGGTCTTCAAAATATGCGCGACGGCGGCGTACGTGTACGTTGTCCGATGGGTATGTGCGCGCGTCCCCCACACATCACAACCGGACACACACACACACACACACGCAAGTACGCACGCACAAACGTGGACGAAGGCCTGCTCGATTCCCCCCCAATCCACCAACCGTCGACTCAGGTCGGTCGACCCGACGACTCGTAGAAGGGTCGAGGAGGCCGGTCGCGGGCACTCTTCGAAGTTGCGCGTGAAGAGCGCGGTAAGGTGCTAGGACGGGGGGCGCGCGGGGGGGAGGGCGAATCGGCAAAAGAGGAGCCGGACGGTCGTTTTGACGGCGGCGCTAGTTGTCGCGTCACGCGCGCGGTACAAGCGGGTGCGGGCGGACACGTGCTCTCGGATTGCCGCGGTCGTTGGCCCGAAATGTTTTGGTCGTCGTCGTCGCCGCCACCGCCACCGCCACCACCACCGCCGCCGCCGCCACCATTTTCGTATACGCGCCCGGACGCCGCCGCCACCCCACGACGACAACGCGTTAGCCTTAGCACGCGGCGGCGCGTATACGGTCGAAAATGTTTTCGACGACAAAAATAATACAATGGCGCGAAATAACGCGGACACGCCAATCGTTTACGTGTACGCGTAAATATTGTGTACGGGCGAAGACGCGGCTGTATTTTTAAGCCGAGCGCGTGCAACGTCGACGTCGTTCGGCGCGAGATGACGACGAGGAAGGAAAAACAATGGGATTATAACGATGACCGCCGCAGCCACTACCGCCGCCGCCGGCCTCGGCTATGACGTTGGAAATTGTGTCGGCGGCGACGCGCGCGGTCTAAGTATTAACTATTAGGTTAGGTGTATCGGTATAGATATTAGACAACATTATTGTACCGATGGACAACGCATGGGCCCCGAAAAAATAAATTATGCCGGGATTAATAATGACGGGGTGATAGGAAGAGTCCGCATAATCTCTGGCCCACGGATATCATATTATCGTTTAAGTCTGTAAAAAAAAACGTAAGCGATCCACCATGTACCATTAGATCGAATTTGTTTTTTCGAAAGTAACGTTTAACGTTTCAATATTTAATTGATATTCCGCCGCGGTAATTATTTCTCGTGAGTCAACTGTGAAGAAAACCTTACGTCTTTGAAACCTTAAGAATTTAATTATATTGTCGAAATATTACCTAACAAATAAGTATATAGGCGAGTAAAATCTTAAATTTCAACTACGGTTACTATTTCGCGTCGAACTAATTTACGTTGAATGTTGAGCGAGTGATAATTTTCGCCGATCGATTCGAGCGGAATACACGCGCGATACACGGATCTCCCGAAACTTTTGGCTCCGGGCCCAAAATCGTTTCAATTCGGTCCTGAAAACTTATAAGGATGCCCGGAAACTCGACACTCGACGTATATAATATACTTGGCATTTTTACTTTACGTTATTTATATTATCGGTACTTTTAAATCCGTATAAATGATACGAAAAATACACACACAAATCGTCTCGAGTGTTTAATAATATATAGGCGAGCCTGTTTTACTTTTTATTATTGTAATCCATAAAAATCTCTACGCGCACGTAGTATACGTCGTCAAATTTCCGTGGATTTTATATACTTACTCGTATGTTATAAATATATATATATGTACATATTTAGTCGTGGACGCGGCGAATCGTTTACATGTACGAGTCGCGGCGATGGCGGTTACGATAATACTTTTCGCGTTTTTATGTATAAAATGTAATATAATACGAGAACCGGGTTGCGGCTAAACGAAAATAAAGTTGGAAAAAACGTTTTTTAGGGCAATCTATGCGTACATATTAAATTTAAAACATTACGAGCGTGTACAGCATAAACGCCGCTCTAATTTTTTATTTTCGCCTTTTTTTATTTTTGACCATTACGTCCGCAGTTCGACGTCTTGTCGATGATTATCGGTCAACACGCGTATTTCAGCTATTATGTATATTGACCCCTAGTGTTATTCCTGATCGTTGGTACAATATCAATAATTATTACAGCTGGTTTAATTGCATTATCGTAATATATCGTACGTGTTTTAATACGTTATTGGCCGAATTGTATGTTTTAGTGGTATACAATGGCGAACGATATATTAGTTTATATTACATGTTGAAACGTATGTTTACGGCGAAGTAAGTATTTTTACCGTATTTATGTATATAATTATACGGGCATTTTAATACTATATTATTATCGCAACAAACTTATTAAAATTATTTTTACGTAGAATTATTCTTTGTCCATGTTGAAATCAAAATTGAACAATACCTACGATATTTCAACTATTATACTTTTACGATGTAAATAGAACGTATAAACCGTAAATTAAAACCGAATTTGACGCGGTAAACTGAGAATAAAAATCGTTTTTTTATTTTTACTCTTCGAAAATACTGGTATAATCTATATGCTTTCGAAAATATTAATAATTTTACAGCGCGTTTTTTTAATAGGTTTTAAACGTACGGCGAAATATCGTTAAACGAATCCGAGTATTATTAAAACGAACAAATTAATTGGTTAAAATCACAGGTCAAAGTTTTTATTACCTTTATTGATGAACCAACGATATTAAACACAGTTTATACTCGATGAAATACAATTCCTCGATTGATACTTTAAATAGAAAAATATGTTTTATAAAAAAAATATCGTAATTAATTATAATATAATTTTATAGGCGTATTATGCTATTTATTTACGTATATTAAATTAATCGTTTCAAAAATTAAAATAAAATGGGATGTTGATTAATAAAAATAATAATAAAACAATGCGAACCAAAAATAAAAACTGTGGACTTGTTATATAATAAATACAGTAAAATCTTTACTAAACACAAAAAACATATACCTATTGTCACTACCAACGATCAACACATAAACCATCCTCTATAAGATTATAAAAGAAATTGGTTATATATATATATATATATAAATAGTTTTTATTAGGAGTCAAATAAATTATAAATGTGTTTACAACTTTATAAAATATAATAAGTATATCGGCGCATTTAACCACCGTTTTATTATATGTATTTAAAAAAAATTGATTACCACTGAATTAACTTTGGTTAATCATCGTATAGATAAGTAGGTGCAGGCATAAAAAGTAAAATAAGAACACAAGTTATATTTGTTTAATCATTTGTTATCAAACTATGTTTTTAGTGTTTACTTTGTATATTTGTATTACTCTATCAGGTTAAAAATATGAAAAATTATAGTTACAGGCGTATATTTAAAGATTAAATAGTTCCAAAAAACGTCAGATATATATATATATATATATGTGTGTGTGTGTGTGTGTGTGTGTGTGTGTGTATATATTTCGTATGTCAAGATTAGAATTAAAATTTTAAGAACTTAAATTTATTATTATTGTCAATCCCCAAAGTCAATATATCTTAATTATTTGTTTTGGATAGAAAAAATATTAGGACAAAATATTTGATAACTTAGACTTCAGGGATGATTATTATTTGATTAATCATCTATCATTTCAAGTTTATACTTATGTGTTTCTTTCAAATTGTTGAATATAATTTTAAATATATATATATATATATAAAATAACATTCTTAAGTTATTGATGATCGACGCGTCGTTGCAGTATAAATCTGCAATAATGACGGAGATTCTAAGGCCGCAATTATTATTCTTTTTCCAATAAACAAAAGAATAACCTTGTAATATTATTCTATTAAACGACAAACAAAATAAGAACAACATTTTAACTTAATTATACAATTGTATTTAAGGTTTTTGAAAATAAACATTTACTAGTGTGTATGTACTTAAAAAATATATATACATATAACATTTATAATACATCTGCTGCACAAAAAAAATCTGCGTTTTTTTCATTTTAAGTTCTCTCATTTATGCTAACTTATTTTGTTAAGATAATATTGTAAAAGTGTATATATAACAATCAAAAATTAAATGATGATAAAATTGTGTAAATTCGAGTTAATTAATATTATATAGATACAATATCTTCATCGGAAACTTTTATCTTTTTAAAAGGAATGTATTGTGTATATTTATACATATGAAATACAGGTGAATACTGAATTTTATAAACTCGTAAAAGTGTAAATATGTAATTTGTGTTACACCTTTGGGTATATACAGACAGTGCTAGACACGCATATACGTATACCATTATTACATTAATGTGGATTGTAACTCTTAAAATTCACTCGCTTCGCATCAGGTTGATTATGTTTATTTCTAAAATCGATTTTGTTAAGAACAGGTTACTTAACAAACTGTTATAGAAATGTAATAAACCGTATTAAGTGTGTATTAATTCAACGTCGAATACAATACATAAGTGTATTAGTATATTATTGATAAAACGCATTATTTTTCAGACTTTGAACGTAACGGACAATCCATTCTATAGGTGTTGGTTTTACATTAATCTATATAGATTATACAATTACGAGTTTATTTTAATAGTATATATTAAAAACTATTAAAACAAAATCAGTAAAACGGTCATAGAATTTTTATATCTCGTATATCGGATATGAATCGTATTAAATTTACATCACCTGTTGCAGGGCTTAGGCAGTGTACATTTTACTTTCTGTTATATGAAAAGTTTACGAAAATGTTAATATTTTATTATAAACAAATTGGTAATAACTAAAAAATTAATTTTTTGTAAATTAAATTTTACTTTTAGTCACTTGTTACAATATATTATATTATATACAATTTCCCTTTTAAATGACGAGTTGAAATTTTCGAATAATTGTTGAATGTTATTAATTAAATGATCAGAATGGACATTGAGACGAAAATCATATTTAATTCGGACGATATATCACCTTGTTTTTATAATTCTAGTTATAGAACACGCTGTGAATGATTTATTAATATGGTTAATTAAAATATTTTGTTTTTTAAACATCCAACCTTAGAATACCTTGTATAACTAATTATTTTAGTATTTTGGATTCGATCATATCCAACATAGTATTCAGTTTTTATTAAAACGCGTTAAACAATCAAAAAAATGTACAACATTTTTGAATATTTCTAAGGTCTCTTAGTATTTTGTTGACTCGTAGATTATATAGATATTGTTGATATTCTAGACGGATGCAAGCAATGAAAATTGTTATGAATTGTTTATATAGACCTAGGAGATTGCGTTCACTGACCAGGAAATGTCATCTGCAGGATATCATATTGTCTCTATATAGTAATATCTAACCATTTGAATTCTAGAATCACTTAAAGTGAAATCAAATTAAGGTCACAACTGTGTCGTATAAACTTTAGACGATTACAAAGAACCAAATGTTATTGTTATTAGGAAAAATAGTTTAAAATATTAAAAATTTGTGAGATATTCGGAATATTGACGTGATTAATAATATATTATATTTGCATTGAGGTGTTAAGTGTTTAATTTGTGTTTTATTATTAATATTAATTTATTAATATTATTAATATAATATATTAATAATTTAAATTTGAAAATTGTCGAGGTCGATTCTATTAAGGATATATATGTGCATTTGGTTTATTTGACAGGTCATATATTTATATCATATTTTCGGGAAAATCGCATTCTGTGTTATGTTATATAAAGATCAAAATATAATTCACGATATTGTCTTTTATTTTAAATTTACGCTTAATAGATGTTTTTTATTTAGATCTTGCTTGTATATTTTTAAAATTTTAAGATAAAAAGTTACATCGCACGAACAAAAACGTTTATCATACACAAAACATGTACAAATACTAGAAATATAATAACAAAGTTATAGGTTTTGTTTGGCGTAATGTAATAGTATAATCAACGAAGTTGTCTACGATAATAAGTATGCAAGTATGGGATATTTTATAACATTATATATGAATGACGTACCTCTGTATACATGGTACATAATAATTAAGAAAAAAACGAATATATTCAAGAGTATACTTAAATATATACGTCGTAGGTGTATAACGATAAAAATTACTCCACGCAATCAATAGACTTAATAGATAATTAATAAGAAACAATACTATATTAACGTTTCATATTACCATACGTAATATTAAGAAACGAAATAATAGCGATTATTTTTATAAATGACGTAGTTACATATATGGCGGTAGATAAATTACTAATTTATGGCTTTAAGTAAATGATACGTTAAAAAAAAATAAAGATAGTAGTCTAAAGTTGAGGGTTAAAGATCATAAGATACGCAGATACAATACAAAGAAAAATAATAATACTCTGATTACAAATAATTTCGTGTTTTTCTGCTCGAGATTTTTGCTTGATCATCAAGAGCAACACTCATTATCTCGTCCTACATGTGAAAGAACTTGACAACCTCGTCGCACTGTAGACCGCAGTATATAATTTTTAATCGCTTCTTCAAAACTTTTAATATACTTGTTTTTAATATTATTTATACATTTATAGAACAATATTAAATTCAAATAATAGATTGAAATCTAACAGTATTATAAATTATTAAATTATACCGAATACAGGAATTTGAATTTTTATATTATTTTGTTCTGGTGCATATCACGGAATAATGTATACGTTAGTTTAAATTGCAAACACTCACTTGTACGAAACTGACCCTCCCCTCTACCCATGTTAAAAGCCGAAAATTCACAATAAATCATTGCTAATATGCGACGTTTAATTCATCATTTATGTATTTAAATATTTAATTTGTTCGAAGTTACTAATTTTAATTGGTTTTTACATTACCAAAGTAAGAACTAATTAAAATTACGTATATTTGTTAACGTATTATTGTCAGGTATTTTTTCCATGAAAAATCTCACTAGACTTTGATAATGCATGGTAACAATAAGCCCACGCCATTCCCTCCAGTTTCCAATTTCTGCAGAACCTATTTTATATGTGCGTAATGATTGCCATTGCTTAAAATACTCGTTAATTTTCTGATTCGTAATAATAAAAGTATAAATAATTAATTTCATTAAATTTAAACTATAAATGATGACCAATCATACGTGGTAACTCAATATTACTAGTTACCCATAAAATTACACGAGAACTTATTTAAAATATTTGTTATAATTCTCGATGATTTTTTAACAAAATAATTTGAACTTACCGTTAATATTTTTAATATAGATGCCATATATGTTATTGTTTTTGTGTTTTTAATGAATGACGACATTTACTAAAATAAATATTGCTCAAAATGTATTTTAAGCACTCTTATAAGATTTAGTGCCATTAAAATAAGTCGTTAATGTACCGATGTACATGTGTATATATACATAAAAACATACATATGTATGTATGTTGGTATATATATATATATATTCATTTATGGAATATACAGTTTTAATTTATAATATTTTGTAAATTATCTTAGAAAGATTAATTTATAAAAACATATAAACGAATAAATATTGTTTTTTATATTGTTTAGGTTTTGTCATCAATTTTTTTTATTAAAAAAGATTTATATATACGTGTATATATTTATTTTGAGAAAATAATATGTTATTGTATTCGGACGTTAAGAATTTCAGTGGAATTGAATAAATGTCAAGTTTTTAGCATTAAAAAAGTAACCACAATAACAAACGGATATGTTACACAAGAAAAACAATTCGTTTCCCTTTCACTTTTCTCTATTATAGATTTTTTTGTTGGTTTTTAGTGGCGTTTTATTATTTTCCGATTAATTAAAAGCTTATTCTAAAAACACTTTCGACAAAACCGTACGTAATGTCGTAATATTATATATTATTATTATTATTATTATTATAATGTACAAATATTAAATT
Source organism: Geopemphigus sp. TES_GeoC_2020 (assembly GCA_025469175.1). Lineage (NCBI taxonomy): Eukaryota > Metazoa > Arthropoda > Insecta > Hemiptera > Aphididae > Geopemphigus > Geopemphigus sp. TES_GeoC_2020. Next base: position 41,918 of record JAIPRN010001441.1, read on the forward strand.
TATAATTATATCAATGTCTTATTGTTTTTGGTTTGTTATTATAACCACGATATGTATAGAGTTTAGAACTAAATTCAACGGTTATTCATCGTGACGTTATAACGTTATTTTTTTCAAAGAAAGGAGTTGAAACTGAAAGTTTAATGAAAAAAATGCATGAATAAGTAACAGCATTATCATAATATTATCAGTGTTGTGTACGAGTACGCTGCGAAGAAATGAAATAGGCGTCACCTCGAAGAACATCATCAGCAGGCAACAATATAATATATACCGCGAAGGAGGGACGGTGTTTGGAAAGTGCGTTTCCTCGTCGCTCCTCTCCTGTCGCCAACCCTCACGCGCAGTCATTGGCCCTGGTCGTCGGTCGACAGTTGTCAATGTAAAGGCAGATCCGGTAAATAAATCTGAAGGAAACGAAAAAAAATGTATAAGTAAAAATTTTTAAAAAGAACGCTCATTAATATGCATGTCCTTCTTCGGTGCCGTAGATATACACGTGCGTATTATACATATACACGTGTGAGCTACGCAATTGCAGCTGTTATGCTGGATCGTATACGATACGATATATATATATATATATATATAATACACTATATACGGTTAGGTTTGTTTTTCCCTTTCGTATATAAGTACATACATACGCCAACACGCTATCGCTGTCATTCTTTCCATCGTTTAGACTTTCTCGAACATGTATTGTATATAATATATTATTGTTATTCAAGGCAATTTACGAAGGCACAATACAAAATATTGGATTCTAAGCGTCGTTCCCACCAAAAAAAAGAAAATTCAATGGTCTTTTCAGAGTGATGAAATGCGTTTATATGTAACAATATTTCGAATTTTCTGACCATCGTTGTTTTTATTTTGAATTGTCATAATTAAACCGTACGAGAGCGAGATCAATAAAACAATTATGTTCATAATCCTCATTTGTATTTATTGTACTATTAGGTTGCGAATTGCATAATTCTTACGTAAAACATTATCAACGTACATATATTTGTAATTAAAAAGTTTTATTTAAACTTTAAATACTACAATAATCAAAGGGTATTTATAAACCAATCCAGAGCTCTCTTCTCGGTTCATTTTGTTGTCAAAATATTGACGTCTCACGAGCTATGTCAAAATCGCTTGTGGAACTTCAGTAAATAGTGATGGACACCCACATTAATATAATATCATTATACATAATGTAATATATATATATATATAGGTTGTAGTGTAGTTTCGGAGGGAAAGTTTCCGGATCTCAATCCCCCCCCCAAAAAAAAACGTTTAATTATTTATATTTATATATATAACTGAATATTTATATTTACAAGAATCCTGTACGAAAAATATTAAGGAATAAGATAAATGCTCATAAATGCTTTTTAATGCTACGACTTTGCTATGTAGGTATACAAAACATTTTTATTATGTTTATATATATATAACAGTATTATACTTTGTTATAACAGAGAGATAACTATAATTAAAGATTTTACGTATCATCTTTGTTACAGTTCTTTTATAATCGCTATTTAATAATAACACCGACTAAGGAATAATTTTCAAGTTACTTTTAAACTAATTTGTTATCGATTTATCATTAATAAATATTTATTTTAAATTATAACAGTAGCGAGTTGTAATTAAAAATGTATGTTTTTAGATTCGAATAATATAATTATTAAGTCAAAACACGTAAGTGTTAATTATAATATAATTAGTTATCACCCTATATCGTCGTTCCTATTGAATATACAAACAATAATAAAAGTTTAATTACATTTTTGGAAAATTTGAAACCTCCGCCCCAGAAAAAACGTGAAAATACGCCGCAGTGTATAGGCTTCGACGCTAGTGTCGCGATGGATTCGCTTTTTCCCTGGGAACGCGCACGCGAGGTTTCTCCCAAAATAATAACGCGCGTACGCCGTACGATATTGCGGCGGTGGCGGCGGCGGCGGCGGCAACAGCGGCAGCGGTGACGACGACCCGACCCGGCAATTCGTCCGTCGTCCGCCCCACTGCAGCTGGCTCGCGATGCGTTGCGCATCCGCGGCCCAAGTTTATTGAACTTCCGCGGGCAAGGGGCCGACCTCTTGAGTCTTGGCGCACGTGGGGATACACTAACTGCCGCGCGTGCTGTAAAACGAATATCGTATCAGTAATTTGGCGCGACATATCATAGTCGTCCGATTACGTAATTTATATATATATATATATATATATAAATTACGTAATGTTACGGATTCGGTGGTTTAATTATCGACCGATCTGGAGGATTTTAGTCGAATAGTAGAACTCGTCTAACGTAGCGAAAACGAATTTTGTTCGGCCGACGTCGTTCGGTTTTTGTTTCGTTTGTCCGCGATGCGTCGGTGGCCTGTGTAAAATACCACTCGACAGGACACACCCCTCCCCTCTTTCCCACCGATGGCCACCTACGGTCACTCGAAACCGAATAGTTTTAACGGCACACGTTCGGAAAATGTCTGTGCGCCGCGCGTGGCCCCGGAGGACTAAAAAGAAAATGTTGCCTACATACCGACGAGAGACCGCGAGAGGACCGACGAGATTTAAAATCACGCTGTTGCGTTCGTGCAACGTTTATTATTAAAACGAGTACGAAACACGACGATAAATAATGTTATTATTGTACGTATCGTGTTATATATATATATATATACACGCGTATATACGTATACTATCGTTGTCTCCGCCGCCGACGGTCACGTGGTGGGTTTACAATACCGTTCTTGGGATTGGTTGGTTGGTTGGTAGGCCGTACAGCCGACGACTGGGCATAGGTTCATCGAACCTCGTCCCGGCGGCGGCGGCGGCAAAACGCTCGCTCGTTCTTCTTGCGTGCACTTCTCGGGCGCGCGGCGTTATATTTATATACTATGTATATATATATATATATAATGTATTAGGCGTACGTTTATATATATTGTATATTTCGGCCGCGGTACACGTGCACAACCGCACACGTGTCGCGCTGTCTTTACAAAGGCGCAGGACCCTGGTGCTGCCGAGCTGTGTAAGTGCGAGGGTCAGCAGCCCTCGCGCGCGCCGCACGAAAAGCGCCGTGTGCAAGACCCTTTTGAAGGGTCTGTGTCAGATATACCGCGTGGCGTATACGTATATACGCGTAGAACGTACAACTGGTGCTGTACCCACGTTCGTGTACACGTATATACGTACACACGTACGCATGTAGGGGTACACGACCTTCTTAGGGTCGTAGCCGACGCGCACGCGCACGCGAAACCGCGGGGTGGAATTTTCGTTTTCACTTTTTACGTTGTTGTCGTCGCCCTCGCGCCGCAGCCGCCGCTGCCGCCGCCGCCGCCGCCGCCGCTGCCGTTATATTTATTTTTATACGCGCGCGCGCCCAACCGTCGTCGGAACAACCGACGACAACGACGACGACGACGACGACGCACCGTCGATTTTTATTTTTATTTGTTGTGTTCATCTTATTCCCGTACGGCTCGCGCCGAATTATTTATAATACGCGCCGCTCTATTATTGTACGTTTTTTTTAACTATTACATAACACGTACGTATAGGTATTATATCGTACCCGCGTCAGCCAGCCAATATACGTACGTGTCGTATACACAACGACGACGACGACGACTACGACCATTAAGCGCCGAAAAAACCAGATGTGACGTTTTACATTTTTTTTTCTTACACTTCTAACCGAGGTTTTTGACCTCGTCAGAATTAACGCTCGGAAGAGGTTATCTCTGTATCTGTACACAATATTACAATATACGCATTTACATAATATTTCCACGGCGTTGTCGACGTTCCGTCATATACAACGCCTATAGTATATTCGCTCGTCGTCGTCAGATTCGTCGTTATTTGTTTGAGACGATGTGGTCTTACTATATATCAATGGTCGAGTTTTAGATAACCGCGGTGATTTAAGCGCACGCGGCATTATCGAATTTCGCGTATAACCTATCACAACGTCGTCATAGGAGATTTGTTAGAACGCTTCGAATTCGGTCATTTGGAATCGCAAACAATACTTTCATTGTAGACGTTTCTACCGCGATGTTGCTGCAGATGGCCGAAGTGTATCGTATTATTTATATAAATATATATGTGCGTGTGTACGTGAGCAAAACGAATTTAACGCTTTTCGTACGTTTATAAATTGTATTCGTGCGTGTATATATATATATATATATATATATATATATATGTATATACGTGGAGAACATTTAAGTATTTTATTCGATTTATTCACACCGCGCTAAA
>JAIPRN010001442.1:0-46170 GCA_025469175.1 Geopemphigus sp. TES_GeoC_2020
TTATTATTATTATTATTATTATTTCGGTCGGAATACCGTGATTACGATAACATGGTGACACTAAGGCGTCTTCGTGTAAAAAAGTATACACTGTATACGTCTGATAATAAAACGAACAATGGGCGCGTTTAACGGGGGTTTTCGAAAATTAACGCCAGCCACTTTCACCGCGATTATCCCGTTCAGTTATTTTCCTTTTTTCCGACTGAAAAACAGTATATTCGTATATATATATGGTATCATTATACCGCACGAGTACGAACAAACTATTATATATATCTTATGATTTATAACTACGCGTAATTTTAGATTCTTAGTGAAGCGGACGGACGTATTGTTTTTATGACGATGATTTTTTTTCCTTTCCTCTGTCGACACATTTTCGTATAGGAACGCTCGAACGATCTCGGCGATCGCGCTACGTCGATAAAAACGATCCGTACCTTATTTAACGAGTATTTCGATTTGTCCACGTACCTTCCTTAAGCATAACTTAAAATAACCCGAACAAATTGGAATCACCGCGACACAAAAATACCGGTAAAATTGACGGTGCACTCGTTTCGGACATGGACAGTTTTCGTACTTCTTAAGAACTTAACGTATAATACGTACACACTTCGACACGAACGATATTTTCATACCCAAAATCGTTTTTCAAGTATGACGTAATTTATCGTATAAATTATGATATAAACCTAAATTCTCTATCTAAAGTGTGCCCCCTTGAGCCGGATATCTACAGTACAATAGCCGCGTGTCGCTATTTTTTTTCATGTAACCAGCGCGGTATCACGTACGAAACTTCGTAAATGAATTTTACGGACCGAAATAATTTATTCGAATTTTCGTCGATATTTAACAATGTATAACGAATACTTATTAACTTAGAAACTGACGCTTGTAACCCTTATTGTAACCACATATCTTCAAATTGTTTGTATAGTTTTCAGATTTATCGAAACGTTCATCGATCGCTTTATTTTTATTTTATAACTAAATTTGAAAACAACTAAAAATTTTAAATAAAATATATATATATATATATTTATTTAATTCTTTAAAGTGCATATAAATCTATTCATAAATTTTAGTAAATTATTGTAATTGACGATATTTTAATTAGTTAAAATAATCGTCTTGTCTTCTACGCGTAAAACGAGATTAATAAAACGTTTGATAAAACTGATTTCACGAAGATAATTTTTTTCAGGAATTATTTGTATTCAGATGAAAACATAGTTTTTGGAAGAAAAATTAATAATTATAATGGTTGAACAATGAAAGCGATTAGGTTTTAAGATTATTATTTAAGTTAAAATGTCAACTTAAAACGAAAAATACTCCAAAGATAATTTTCATAACCCTAATTAAAAATTAATTGTATTAAACGTTATCTCGATTGTTTTTCAATATATTGTTTTTAATGCACTAAAATTATGGATTTTAAACTACTACAAAAAAGAAATAATTACGGGTACTTATTTATATAAGAAATAGTCAAACAAACAATGACTAAAGTTAAAGTGTTGAACATCGTGGGGGGGAGTGTACTGTCCTTTAATGGACGAAGGGGAAGGCTTGTCTAATCACCCCCTCACGATTATTTAATATTTAGTCGGCAAATTTGACAACTATTTAAAAATCTCGGCATTGTCAGTCATTTCCCATAAAATGTATTATTAATTGAAAAAACTCACGTCGTACTTATTATAATTAGCGTTATAATTTATACTCTACATAATCGTTCAACAATTTTTCAAATCAGCGAATTCATAAAGATTTAAAGTTCAGGATGGCCCTGTAGAATATCCGTACCGTATTGTAAATACCTAATTAACATAATAGTCGTTAATGACTAAAACATACTATTATGGTCATATTATGTAATGATATATTGAATAGATCGTATTTTATTAAAACTTCAAATAATATTTAAAAATCCCAAATATAATACAAATCATAAATAATAATTAAAGAATCATAAATGCACGAGTACGGTATTAATATTACCGAGAAAATAAAACGTTTTAACATAAAATTAAAACTTAAGGTAAAACCTGAAATTAACTATTGTAATAACGTTATTATTTGGAATTTGTAAACAATAATGAATAATTGAACTCGAAAAACAATTCGAGCGAAGATTGATTTACACAAACATTTTCAATATAACTACACAGGTAAGGCAACTTAAGTTACTAACGTAACTGAACAGTCGTTTACGTTTATTTTTCGAATTAAACGATAGTATTAAAAAACTAAAATTTAAATACAAAAACGAAGACATTTGGCTTTACAGACTATATTTAAATCAAAATAATTTGAAACCTAATTCCAAATACACAATTCAGTTTTTATCTCGTTTGTCTCGTGCTATCTGTAAGAAAATCTAATATATACTTCAGCGGGAATTTTAGATGTATCGAAAACAATTACGATAAGATATTGCGCTTAAATTTTTAACGTAAATTAAAATCGTTCCAATATCCCTTTTAATAACCTAATTTTATATCATAACTTGGTGAATTTACTGTTAGTTTGAAATCGAAATCTTTCTTCGATATTTACAACATATTATCCAACGTGCGTGGCAAATTATACAAAATTTAATAATTGGCGGATATACGTGAAAATTAAAAATCAAACACAAAATATATCGAATATTTCGATATAAAGTATATCGTCTCGAAATGAACGCTCTCGTCTATGTTTCAAATTCCATAGTCCATATAAATTTGCATATACTCGCAATGGCCAATGTAGCAAAACTATACTATACTACATTAAGAAAAAAACTTAAACATACACGAATCTTTTTCCAGAAATCCTTCTTATAGGCTACTGGAACTACAATATGCTAAAAGCGTCGTTGAATATGTATTTTATAAATAAATTCATTAGCAAACGTTATTATAGATCTATGGCTCGGTGCACAGTGGCATAATAAGATCACGTCAAAATACCGTGACTGGATAACTTTTTCGTTAACGACAATGAGCTCTTGAAAATAAAAAAATCTTCGTATTCGTCACTAATAATGCATATTCGTATAGTTGTACTTAAACGATACACCAATGTACAAAACTTTACGTAATATTGGTTGACGAGGAAAATGATATTTTCAACTATAATACGGTATGTATCCGTATTATACAAAATATAACCTAAAGACTACGGCATATAATGGCATTTGTCCTACATTAATGACGGACAACAAAAAAACGAATCGTTTTCAATTAATCAACTCGAAATAGAACAAAAGTTCGACCGCGTTGATTTGTCTAATATTTTAAAATCCTTTGCGTGTCATTAAGCGTACGCTATAAAAATACAAAAACCGTATCCCGTAGAAATCTAAACAATTATCGATAAATTATAATTTATCGTACAAAATGATTCGTCAAATTTTAAAAAATATCGATTTCAGTTACGTAAATTAATTAATTACGATTTATAGAAAATCAAAACGTAGTGACGAAATCCGGTAACGTGCGTAATGTGAATATACGTAATCCGATGGATTATTATTATATACCCGGTCCCGATCACTTTGCAATCAATTGTCTTGCCCCCGATTTGATCGATGCAATAAAAACATCTACCCTTGGCCAGTACGTAAGTAGGTATTCAGGCGGGTGTGCCTCGCAAATAATAGGGTGCGCTCAAATGTTAAGAAAATATGAAACGACAAGAACGGAAATAGGGTTGAGAGTGGTTGTTTAATCCTTTTGAATGTACGCGTCGAATGGCGAAACTGAATGTACAAATAACACGCAAAAATGAATCGAACCAAAAGAGTACACATATTTTAAAAAAAATTAATTCTCACAACCTTGGGTTCGAAACTTGTGCTTGAACTACTTAAAAAAAGGTTGTCAAAATATAACGGCATTTTATAACGGACCACGGGATAAAACGAAACTTTTATAATAAAGGAAGTCGTTTAACAATAATTATTACACGGTTAAAGAGAAGAATTGTCATTATTGTTATTATTATTATTATTATTATTATTATTATTATTACTATTATTATTTTTGTTGTTGTTATTATTGTTAAAAAATCGATAGTAATTATACGAAATTATGATTACGATGGAATCGGTCATTTCGATAAGGGCGATGAGGATTGAAGAAAACAGTTATGTACTTACAAAGTGTTTCTAAGTATCTATTTATTTAGTATTTTTTTTTTCGACGGCGTCTGAAAACTCGTAACTTTTGTTCACGATAATATATATGACGGCAATTGGTCGTGATATAGATGGGACAACGACGTGAAAACAAGGGATGACCCCGCCGAGTATACACACGAAGAAAGCGTATATAACGTCCCAGGTTCGGGCCGAATAAAACGAAGCGATTTCGCGGTAAAAAAGCGCCGCGCCGATGTCCCATCGCCCATTCAACTCATCGTCGGTGACGTGTCGATACGCGTCATACAGGGCGAGCATATTCCGCGTTCCCGTACAAACTCAAGCCCGGAAAACAACACAGCGAACCGCCCTGTATAACGTAATACACGCACACGCTTGATATTGTACGACTTTGAATATTGAACAACGGCACGTGTAGTGGCAATAATTATTATTGTGTGCGGGGTCCATTGTGTGTGTGTGTGTGTGTGTGTGTGTAGGTGGGTGCTTTTCTCTCTATGTTGGCCAATGCACGACGGTACAGATTGTGCGGGGTAGAGGTGGCACTCGTATAACGCAAAGAATGCAGCCGCACACGTAATTCGCGGGGCGAGTAGTTTCTTTTTCCCCTTTTTCTCTTTTTTAAACAGCGAAAGAATATGTGTGTGTGTGTGTGTACGTGCGCGCGCACGCGCGAGCGTGTAATATAAACGTATATTTAAAACGGACCGCGCAGTCGTTCGCCGGAGGGGAGGAAATTTCTTAGTCGCGAGCGCGATCTCCGCGCGTGTAGTTTTAAAAAATAAAAGAGTGAAAGCGAAGGCGGCGGCGGCAACGGCGACGGAAAAGAAAATATGGCCGCTCATCAAGACCCTCTCTCTGCTCTCTCGCTTATTCTTAATTTCCATTCCGCGCGCAGGACCGGCGACCGGGACGAAGGGACGAAACACCGCGCCGCTATATATATATATGTGTGTGTGTGTGTGTGTGTGTGTGTGTGTGTGTGTGTGTGTGTATATGTGTACGTATAAACGCGCGTGTACACGCAGTGGAACGGTGCGTGCGGAGTGGCGGCGCCCGTTCGAAATCCAAATATAATTAATTTCCCGCCCGCGACGGCACCGCGCGCCCGTTGGCCGCCGTGCGTGCAAAGAAAGCGTCATTTCTCTTTTTCGCCCGTCAACTCTGGCGCAAAGCTCTTTTATTCTTCACCGCCGTCGTAGTCTTTTCTTTGACGTAACGTCATATTTATATTCGTCGGGTAAAAAAATTAAGGGAAATAAAGAAAACGGATAACTCGGCGTCGAGATTTCGGCGCCCGGAATACTCGCGCACGGGGACAACAAGACAGGAGTCGGGGGAAGGGGGGATAGAGAGCACTCGCGTTTGAAATTCCGAGTCGGTAATTATCGCAATTACTACGATTGTTGTTGCCGGCACCGAAACCGCCGCTGAGAATACGTACCGTACGCGGCGTATATTATAAACGAGGGACGTTGATCGCGACCGTTTGAATTTTAATGTCGTGGCCGTCTGGAAAGGGTGTCCGTTGTTTGCCGAAAAACCGCCGACCGATTTTTCATTTACGTCGCCGGCAATTTCGGTTGTTATTATTATTATTATTATCGAGGCGGCCGTGCCCCGACGTTGTCTCCGGGGCGCGCGCTCGCCGCAACGATAATTCAGCGAGTTGTGCGTACGCGGACAACAAATAACCGCGCCCGGGGTGGAGGACGGACGTACCTGCGCCGGCCCGTTATATATATTTTACGTCCGTCGAAACACGTCTCGCGCCCGTCGCCGTCGTCGTCGTCGTCGTCGTCGTCGTCGTCGTCGTCGTCGTCTCCCATTCACCGCCGGCGATTTATAATACACAATACGGTAAAAATCCCCATAAATCTCCGACATAATATAATGGCGTTGTATAATTCACGCCACCGTCTTCGTCGTCGAACCACCGGTCCGGTCCGATTAAACGCGGTTTGTTTTTACGTTCCATGCGCCCCGCGTGAGCGAATCACACATCCCGAAATGGCCTTTTCGAACGCAATAACACGGACGGTACAATACGTGGTACGTACAGTGTACTAACTATGGGTGACGCGCTCCTACGACGACGTCAGAAACAGACGCCACAATTTTCCGTTCGTCCGCCATAATAATTTAGAACGGCGGCGATCAACATCGACAAACTCCCCGCGTCCGTCGCAACCATCGCCGCCCCAATAGTCTATTGTGTCCCTACACCACGTAATTGTAACCACAATTCACGTTGATTTATTCGACGGCGGGCGAATTACGATTTTTCCGTTTTGACTTCTCCGTTATAGTTCGTTACCGTTACCGTTAATATACGATTGTCACGCTTATTGCGGTCATGTTTGTGTACCAAAATAAGCCGCTTAACGGGAACGTCCGCGTGTAGCCCTAGAACCCCGCTTGACTGTACGAAATTGAAACCAAATCGAGGGTATGACCGTTTTTGAACAGTTTATTACCACCCTAAATATATTTAAGCCGGATTTGCACAGACAACGTCCCTACTCGTTACTGTCTCAAGACCTTTCGGTATTAGCATATCGTAGGTTTATTATGCGACACGATATACCGTTTTTCGACCAGCTATCATAGCTACGTCTCACGATAGCAATATTTCGGCATTCCCGTACACGTTTCAGCAACCAATCAATGGTACAAGTTTAAGCATCGTTTGTGTAATATTCGCCTTAATAATAAATAACAGGTAATTTTAAATTTGTATCCGAAATAATTAACCAAAAAAAGCGTAAAAAAAAATCGTTATATTTTTACATTCATTTAATATTCACACATAACACACATTCGATTATAAATTAATACGCGTTATTCCAATAAACAATTGAAAATGTTGCAGTAATAAACGATGTCGACTTTTAATAATATTTATAGAGAACGAACGATTCCTATTACTCTATTCTTCGGTCTTATGAAGAAAAAAAGGAAGAACACGAGACGTGGAATTTAAATCGCGTCAATAAAAATGTTTTAACGTAAACGGTTTTTTTCGACAGCGTCTCGTAGCTTTTATTTTTTGTAAAATGTCACCTGATAAACGAGCGAAAATGTTTTAAGATTTTTTAAATACTTAGCTATAACTTTGTTGTCAGACAATATTTGATGAAAAAAGCTATTTCGACGAGGCGTCATGGAAAATAATTCCCTTTTCGAATATTATAGTAAAATACTATCTAAAATCCAAATATTGTATAACTGATATCTGATTAATACTGACACGACTAAAAACTTATACATATAATACACATTTATATATATATATATATGCTCGTAAAAAGAGAGAATGCCTCTATTGTCCCCTTCCCCTCAAATACCTCTTCTATTGGTCAAAATTATTATTTTTGGTTGTACAATATCAACGACGTATGATAATAGGTATCGCTTATATTTTTAATTTCATATTCGGGTGCAAAATATTCGTATAAAAGATTCGATTGAAATTGTCAGCTAAACTATCGTATTATAATGTGTAAGTAGTAAATATTTAACTCCATGTTGAATAATTTTATGAGAATAAACCGAGAGGATTCGATTGAAGTTTCATTTAAAACAGAAATTATAAAATTCAAAATTATAAAGCTTATTATTGATTCATATTTATTTCTATTGATAGAAAAACCGAGCTCACGTTTATTTTAATAATTATTATAGAAGACTTAAAATAGAAACGCATAATACGAAACCTTAGATTTCTTATTAGAACTATTTAAATATTATACATCGCATAAATATGATGATATATACATATAAATTATGATCACGATTAGAGGAGGGTTGAAGGGAATAAAACCCCACCAAAGTTATTCAGAGCTTACTAAAATTATCAATATCCTACCTACAAATTTCCAACAATTTTATAGAAATAAAAAAAACATAAATTATATTAATTGAACCAAAAAAAAAAAAAATTATTTAGATAATAACTAAAAAAGGAAAATTCTCCTTTCCCACTACAGAAGCCGAGTGAATGATTTAATTAGCAAATTATAACGGAGACATAAGCGAACCGGCGGCATTCAGTATTAGTAGATTATGTTGATAATAAGAATAATTTTAAGACATTACTCTATTATAAGAAAATTAAGTTGCGATTTTATTGAAATTTTCGCTGCAAAGGACAATTTTGAATTTTTCGTTGAACTCTGATAGAACCTACGATTTTCTAGTAGGACATACGCTTTATAATTTGAAACAAAGAATCTAAACTCCAAATATACCCAAATTCAAAATTAATTTTTTATGGCTCGACGAAGTTTTTAATTCATTTACATTTCGTTCATTTCCGCGGGCTAACCCATTAAAATGAACGTATTACATCGAAGTAATTAAATTTATAAGTTACGGAACGTCGTTTATACAATTCCGAACCAATATTTTATCCGTTACACGATAGAAACCGATTTCGTAATAGAATCTAATCGACGTGTCACGTTTTTTTTTAGACGTAAGTAATATAAGGGTAGAATAAATGGGTTTTAAATATGGCGTATAAATATTGTACGTACAATTATTGTCGTAACACGATATTTATGAACCTATTTGTCCAAAATTATAACGAATAACGTATAAATAAATAAACGATAACAGTTAATAGTAAAACTAATAATGTACATTTTATAATTTGTGTACAATATTTATCGGAAACAAAGAAATATTTAAATATTACAGTATAAACTTATAATGTGTAGAAGCGACCGACGCACCCTAACGAAATTGGAATAAGCGTATACTATTACAAATAGTACAAAATTATATAAAATAAATTCGAGAACATTTAGGTACCTATAAATAATGACAAAATAAAAGTACCCGTTGACGAATATACGATATAGCCCTTTTCAAACGAAATGCGTTAAACAATTCCGTTTCCTCTTACAATTTCGAATATTGAAATTTAAAAAACACGTTTAAATAAAAAACATAAATATTCCGTTACCGAGAAATATATTACGGTACAATTAAAGTGTGCGAGTACTAATTTGTCATACGGATCTCTATATATTAACAGTAAATAGTTTTAACGCGAATATAATTTTTAACGTGGAAATCAACTAAACATTCGCTGCGTCATGCAAGAAATGATAGCGGACAAAAAACAAATCCGGTCTTCTGCAGACTAATAATAACGATAGTAAAAATTTAAACGATACCGTAAACGCGAATGAGACGGAAAAATAGTTGGAAAATGTTGATTGCATCATCGCGATGTTCATCCAGTACGGCCAATATATAATACAAAAATACATATTAAATTATCTCGGTTGTCACAAGCCCTTGTTCAATATAATTGATAAACGTCGAAACGCTAAACACATTCGACAAACAAGCCCCATTAAAAGTCAAATTCATGTTTCGATTCGGGGCGAAAATATTTTATATTTATTTCGTTTTTCGTTTTTTTTTTCTTGTACGAATCTTTAAACTATATAAACTAACATAACATCATGAAAGATGTGAAAAATGGTAATCAATTTACGGACTAAAAAATGTTTTCTAATGATGACAATGACAACATTTATTAATAGACATACACATTCATTACGCGACGAATATTAAAATTCCTATAATAATATTCAAAAACCAATAGATTTCGTTTAAAAAGAGACGATCGATAGTTCTCAAATAAAACAAGACATTACGGTAAATAATGTTTAATACCTAAATTACCTCATATCGTATAAATAAACTAATTATATGTTACGTAATTTTATTTTTTTTTATTACAAAGTTAAGTTACGAAAACGTAAAACGGCCCAACATAAATATGTCGGGAACATGTTATACTTATTTATAATCAACTACTCAATATATTTTTGTAAAATAAAAACGTTATACGCGAAATACGTAAAATAATTAGTCATAACAAAAAAAATATAATAAAACGTTAAAATCGTTTCCATCCACATAATTTGTACGTAACAATTTTTTTCGTCGTTAAATTAAATTGTTAATAATATAAACGATATCGTTGGAATATTAATTATGTTTTAGAAAAAATAATTACAAAAATAATTACGTGTTTATCACAAAACTTAACTGAACGACGTATACCGTTTATAAAACGTATTTAAATCGTTATTGATAAAGAACAAATTAACGGTTGCAATTTACATAAATTCTTGTCACATATTCTACGCCGCAAAAAAATGAAACTTATATAATTTTCTAACAAACGTTAAATGACTTAAAATCATGGATACTTGTATTTCAATTCGAATGAAAACAGTATTAACTTTTATTTAACGTTTCATTTGGTGACCTTTACGTTTACAGGCGTACGACTATATCGACTAGTACGCATGCCATCTATATATTCGCGATGAGTTTTATCAACGATATTTTTTATCGTAAAAAAAGTAATCCGAACGTAACTGATTAAATTGGCGTCGATGAACGATGACAAAACTATATTAATTACGTAATTAAATACCAAAGGTCGTATATAGTGATAAGTAAGATTAATTGACTATTATTTTTGATATCGGAAACCGCGGTATCTAAAAAGATTAATGGCTTTTCGTGTATATTTCGAGTTTTGACAGATTTGTTTGTTGGGGCGTCTCTCGTGGAAGAAGAAGCGACTTATCGCGCGATACCCACTACAATTCATGGGCACGTATAACACTTAACCTGGCACATTATGCGCGAACTAGGTATACGGAACATATGTACGTCGAATTCGCCATGTCGGTATATAATAAAATTTCGACGTTTTTTCGTAGCGTACGTGATATTTTATAATATTTTGTACGCTAATGATAATAATTCGCGATGGAGCGAGCGGCATTGTGGAGAGGAGGGTGAACTCGATTGATTTTTATTACGGAATAATAACATCGTACATCGGTCGTACAACAACGGTGGAGTTGGTTTGGCAGTGCACCGCCAACGTAACACTACCACAACTGTAGAACGTGTATTACGTCCTTGTATCGGTATACCTATACATACATAATACGTATACAGTATATACGTATAAACACACCGTAAAAGGCCCTCAGCCGTAACGGGAATTAGTGGAGAGTGGAGACCCTGTCCCGCCTGGTTATTATTCACGATATGTTATCAGCGAAGGGACGGTATATGTGGGTGTATGTGTGTGTGTATATATAATACCGTCAACGACGAGGATGATGACGACGACGACGACTATACAGCGGCCGGAGAATTACAGAGAAGGAGTACGTGTATTTGGTTGCACGAAGTGTAGGAGAAGTGGTGGCGGTACCGTTGTTAGGGGCCCCTAAGGGATTTCGGAGAGAAACTGGACAGTGCAGCGGAGGTGAGGGCGGGAGAAGAGCTGATGTCCGAGGAGATCCTTGAGAAGGGTAGTTTGGCCGGGCGAGCACCGCCGCCGCTACCGCCGTCTTACATGCATATGGACAAGGCGAACGGACACAACAATGGGACGACGAGAGAGGGATGAAGAGGAAGCGAAATGCAAATTACAACGACGCACGCGGTCGAGGTGGCACAGAGTACACACGCACACTAAGCCCCAACAGTAGATCCCTTCCGACTCCTTCGACGACGACGACGACCACTACTACCACTACCACTACCACCAACGCTTCTATGTCCACCACCCGACCATCTAAGTCCGACCGCCGTCTTTCGTATTGATTTATGTATATACGTAGTTGTAGTTGCGAGGTATACACATACACACACATACACACCAATATGTATATATATATATTCATCCATATAGACATACATACACACGCACTCACACAGTCGGACAACGAAGATGCCTCCGAGGAGATAATTATTATTGTTCGACTGTGTGTGTGTGTGTGTGTGTGTCCTTCCTCGGCGGTGTTAGTCGCGTATAGTCCGTCGTCCCTTGCCACCACTACCGTAGACGGACCTTATCCTACCGTGTGGCGGAAGGAGACGTCGTCCTTCAAAGTTTTCGAGAAACAAAACCGGCAAACTCGCCTCCACCGCGAGTATATATTATAATATATAACGTAGTAGTGTATACCGTATAGTATTATATTATACTCATAAATCGGTCGTCTACCGAGCATCACAAGTCGACCGAACATTTTGTGCGAATAAGATAATAGTAAATACTGAGCATATTAATGTATATTATTACGTATTATAGCGAGAGACGTATTCAACGAGTTAAGTCTAATCGTCCACACCTATACATTAGTATGTATAGGTGATATGCACAGACACAACCGCCTGCAGTATACGATTCACGTGCTACAATGTAGACGATAAGATTTTTGCCATTTAAATGACTTTTCTTTTAAAACAAGTTACTCTTTCTTTAAATCAAATGAAACAACAACGTAAATAACAATACATCTATGTCATATATTTGACATTTTTCTAGCACAATATATTATACAATGTGTAATATTTCAAAGATAATACCCTTAACGCAATATTATGAAAAAGAGTTTAAAAATTTTACATACATGTATATATAGTTATAACTAAAGTAAAATTAATTAATGTTTACTGTTTTACATACATGGTTAGAGTTATTTCCAACGATTTTTAGATAATACTAATCCCGAACCTAATAAAATTATTTTGTCGAACGTTAAAAACAAATTTTATTAAGTAAAATTCGTTTAAGTCGTCTATTTAGAATGTTAAATAAATATTCGTTTGATTTGGTTATTTAAAATGGTAAATTAAATATTCAACAAATAAACTTCACATGACCCGTATTAATCAAAATCATTAATGTCATAACGGTAAACTTACATATACCATTTGCAACATCAATTATTGTAATTCATTGTGTATATAGCATTTAAGGAAACCTAATGAAAACATTCTTTCAAAACAGTTTCTATACTAACTTTTTCTTATTGTGAACTCGTTTGTTAATAAAAATAAACTCCCCGTTTTTGTTTCAATCATTCCAAATTATAAGTTTCTTTTTATTTACTTATATATACAATTGTTTTAGATTGACTTAGCACAATGTTACATCAAATATTCATACGACATTTTGATTTTAGTTTTAATATTTTCACAAATTAATAAATTATATACGCGTGTTAATATTTATATACTTTACCGAGTAATTTATATAGATAGATAGATATACTCAAAATAATACTATCAATAATAACAAAAACTTCAAAATTACTGAAACTTTTATAAACATTTTATAAAATGCACAAACATTCACTTATTATTAATTTATTTGTTTTAAATATAATTTGAACAACTCGAATTAAATAAATTAAATATAATTATACAAATATATTTTTAACGTAAATCGTAAACATTATTTTTGTTTAAATTAAATTTTGTTTTTCAAATGAAAAATATGTCTACACCTTCTACACGCTGCATCAAAGCCTAGTTGACATCAAAAACTTCTGAACATTAAACTATTGTTAAACGCTATTAAATATATTAAATATATATTAAAGTCTTTGAACAAATTACGAATCGTTTATTTTATTTTGTGTAAATAATTTAATAATTATAATAGGTATCCATCTATTGCGGAACAAAAAAAATTTTTATTTTACTTTTTAATATAAAATTATATTATATTTAATATTATATAATACATAAGAGATAAATTAAATTCCAAGTGACGTTAAGAAAGTTTAAGTAATACTAATCGTAACAAAATGTCTGTATAATTTAGATATGACAACATAACCGAATTATTAATTTATGACTTATATGGGCTACAAATTTATCATATTATAATCAATGAAGGTTAATTTTTACGAATTGTATACTTTTTATAATATTATAATTTAATCGTTAATTCTGTAAGAAAAATCGTAGTAAATGTTTCGTTTTTTTTTATTCAGAACTCTCAACATATTTATTTAATTATAATTATAAAATAAAATAATAAAGCCAATTGTTCGAATAATATAACGTGACTAATTTTTACAATTCTTAAATATATCACGGCGATACATAAATATTTTCACTTTATAAATGTTACAACATTTATAATTCTATTTCTAACTAATGTAAATACGTTCACGCAATAATAGGTCAAATTATGGCGTGTATTTATTACATAGTCAAATTATATTAGAATATATTTTTAATAATAATTTGTTTCATTCTAATATCATTAGGTGATATATATGAAAATATGTTCCAACGTGTCATATAAAATGTATGTCACGTTTTCAGCTCTCCGAAGCGTGAGAAAAATACATCTAATCAGTAGTATTAATCTCTTTCTTTACATACATATATATATTATAACCTACATAATTTATATACACGTATTTGTATTATAAAAGATTACAACTTGCGAATAACTAACAAAAAACCATTTTAAATCCGAATTTAGTTTAATATTATACCGTTATCGATTCTTTAAACATAAAACTATAATATAATACAACTATTATAACTTAAAATTAAATACTACGTTTAACTAACGTCAAAAAAAGAAAATACGACGAAATTAAAAATGGCTATTTCAAGAAAAATATTAGTTTGTAATCATAAAATATTTAAGTAAATTTTGATATAAAAATACATCGAGCACTCTAATAAAATATTGTTCTGGATTAAATATTCTAATATTACCAGCAATAGGTTATACCGTGGTCAACTCACCATGTGATACATCTTATGATTAAAATTACATGTTATATATAATGACATCAAAAGAAGGCATTTTAATAATTATATACACTATTACCACTTTACTTTTATCTAACGCAAACACACACACACACGTCTATATTAAATAAAACTTAAGTAAATAATACTTTATTTATGGAATGTTTCACATTAAACGAACAAAATAACGAAATAGTGTAATTTAAAATTGAATTCAGTTCGAAAATAAAGTTAAACCAAGTTTAAGTTATCTATAAAAATTTAAGTTAAAACACAAAATTTCGATATTAATATAATATAATTTTTAGTTACGTACAGATCAATAATCATTTGTTAAATAATCACGCTACATCATAATATTATAATTGTATATTATAGCCCACTTTTAATTATTAAAATTAATCGGGCTTTACATTTTTATGATTCAATAGAAATAAACGCGTGTGTATATTATTTTAGCCAATATTATAATATTTACTTTGAATATACAATCTAACGAATAAACTTGTTAGATTTTAGAAAAATGTTAAGAATTCTCGTCGTAGTCGTCTTGCTTTTATTATTTCTTATGATAAATTATTATCATTAATAAAAACTTATAATGAATCGACATGCAATAATAATAGTAATAACATATGGACGATATAGACGATCCAACTAATTGACGTTTTGTAATATTTTTATATTACGATAATCTAGACTCCGTACACCCATTTATCACGCGTTTAACTTTTCCCTAACAAATTTAATATAATTTCTTGTTTAATGTTCTTACACTTATAAGGGTTTTATTTTAACATAACATACTAAATGCGTCATAAACAGAAAAGTTCGTTTAAAAATGCATATACGTACATTAAATTATACGTAATAAACAATTAACATCAACGTAATAAAACATTAGCGTAGTTTTTTATCCGTAATTATTATCAATGGCGGGGTGAACAATTTAAAATCATGAAGCATGATAACCAAAGAATGATTTGCAAAATGTAAAAATATGCTAGTGAAATCTTAGAAATTCGTGAGCATATTTTGACGTAATTTTTATTCGAGTCCAACGAAGTGCCGTTGTTTCCGCCCAATATTAAAATTCCCTCCACCCAGCAATAGAAAGGATGAATAGCGAATTATGAAAATAGATTAACTAAACCTAGCAAATTCGTGAGCATAATATTGGCGTGATTTTGTTTTGAACATTTTCCGAATTTTTAAACTTAAGAAAATTGGTTTATTAATGGATCTATTTGCGTTGTTTCTAGGTTTTTTTTGACGTGCCGATGCAGAGTCAATATTATTAGCACCGGCGTGTTTATCTCTTAACCCGTAATTAATTAAAACCCTAGCAAATTCTTAGCAAATTTTTATCGCTAGTTTAAAAATTCCTTGACATTCGTCTATTTTATGCCACTCTACACGAGTACCATTTTAATGGCATCGTGCAAGTTTCCGCCCCACCTTAAATATTATAAAAAAACAAACACTCATCTAGAAATAGACAATACGTCGTTTAAAATCATGAGGTATTACACACGGTGGCTTTTTTTTTATCCCCAGTAGGCTTAAACTACTTTATTTATGCATATAAATCAAACATACAATATTTACAACTACTCTGATATAAAACTTTAAATCACTGTAAAATAAAAAAGTTATAACCGCTTTATTCAAACACAAATGTGCAATATTGTTGATAACTTCTAAATTATAAGTAATTGTATATGAACATATAAAAGAATTTTATACTTTATAATCGACTACGTTGACCTATTATTATATTATATTAAAGAAGCGAATGATCACAAACGATGGAGAAACTTAATGGAAATGATAAAACGTCTTCGTAGGTTTGTAAACTAGAAACTAAAAATAAACTTTATTATTATAGTAATTGTATAGATAATTATTATTACTTATAATTATTTTTTCGAATGTAGTTGAATACAAATTAAACATTTGAAACTTTTATAAAACATATTCTGGTTTTTCAAATATAACAATCACAGTAGTACCACTGAAAATGTAATTTTACTGTTTAGACGTCTTAACAAATATTTATAATAAAAAAAAACAAACTTAATAGGATATAAAGCAAATAACTTTAAAAAACAATTATGAATAGAAAGCATTCCGATGTTGCGGCTAATTATTCGCAAACTAACGATGAACTTCCGCGTCTTTTTAATTGTTATTTAATTTACTCTGTATACTGTATGTATATTCGCGTAGATTGTAAGTAAATTTTAATTAGATTAATAGTAATAAAAGTATAAAAATGTGAGAGATCAGTTCGAAACAGATAATGTCATTCAAGAACGAATAACCTTATAAAATAAACAAACTCGTTTCGACGCATTTTTCCATTAAATAAATTCTATCGTATCTAGCCAGTGTATAAAAAATATTATAATACTACAATGACTATTGACAATAGTTATTATACAATAGTTATTGACAAAATTAATCAGACATTAAAAACGTTTCGGCTCGTCAATTTAATAGAAAATATATTCGTTTTTTTAAATATACTACGCGTATTTGTGTAGATTTAAGTGGAATTTTAAATTAATTCGATAACAAAAATCGCGTCGCCTACGTGTCATGTTTTTAAAAAGTTAATTATTTTAAATACACGATACGTGAACTACTGTTTTGCCCCAACGTATTTGAATCGTTTAAAATTTAACCTAATTTAACTTGATCAAATGTTACTAAATGTTAACGATTTCGCAAATTCACATATTTTATCCAAATTACAACAATTAGAAATAAATATAAAATCTATGTAAAGAAAAATGCATAATAACATGCAATAGGGTGCAACATAAAATGAAGACCCACGAAAAAAAAACTACTTAAATATCTCAAATAATTTGAGAAGAAATTTATCCATTCGTGATATAAACAATTTCTATTTTTAATATTGCCAATATTTAACCGTTTTAATACTTTTAAAAAAAAATGAAAAAGTTTTTGTGATAAATGTTTTAATTGCTTTTGAAAATGCGTATTTATAATTGGTATTTTAATTACTTTCGTAAATGAATATTTGTATTTTTAGTATTTAAATACTTATTGTAAATCTTGGTTTTAATTTGATATAAACATAGATTCAACACGTATTATAAAACGTAATTTACTTAAAAATACGTTATTTCCCATTAACGAAAAGTAAAAAGCTATAATATAAACTATTGTAAAATATTGTCGTTAACGTTCGTTATTTTTAATAATATTTATGAAGAAGTTCAAATTATACCGAAAATTAACAAATTCGTCAAATTGAATATCGAAACAATAATTCATTTTTTACTAGATGAGAATATATTACGTTCATTTGAATATTCCAATCTTCTAATAATTTTATTAGAAGATTGGACGATTAGCGAATTATAACGAGAAAGCGTATTTATATGAATTACTTCCCAATTCAAGCGACGGAGGGTGTGCATAATAATCTCAAAAGTTAGCACACAAGTATAGAATTAAACCGCACCGATTATACGAAATTATAATTATCTAAATTGTAAAAGTCGCTACAAAATTTAACGTACACGATTGTACACGGTCGATATACATTATTCGCCAACTGATAATAAATTTAGATATTTGCAAAAAACTAAACGTTCTACGAGTAAAATAAATGTTAAAAAATGTCGTTAGTACGCGGAAAGTTATCCCCCTCGGTGTTTCAATTGTCAACCAAAAAGACACGCCCAAAATTATGGTCATCGTGTTGGATTTGAAGATGTTACAACCGGTCAGTGTTAAGTAATTGTTTCCGCGGCACGATACAAACAACCGTTCACGTCCGTCGGTGAATATTACAATATTATCGTGAACCTTACGCTGCTTGGTAAAATAAATCCCGTATAAAACACCCGATTTCAAGTAATTGGCTTACTTAACCGTTACGTTTGGAATTCGAAATTAACTGGCCGGCGTCGAAGGACGCAAAACTGTTTAAATGAAACGTACGCCTTAACACCGTCGTGTATACCTACAATCTGACCGACGGTGCATGACTGTATCCGAATTGTCTATTCGGAACGCCGCGTGTACGTCCATCGACCAGTAAACAATTTCTAATGGCTTATTCGATTTATCGTTATCATAATTCAACCCCCCCCCCCAACAATTACACACACGCGCGACTCTGAATAGTCATAATTAAACGAATCAATACAATATTACGTATTTATTTTAGGTACCTTTTTCCTTTTTACTACTCAAACGGGAAATTTTATCGAGTGACCGTATACATTTTTTGTTTATTTCCAATCCTCCGTTCCACGAAACGACTTGTTTCCGAATAAATTATACAGGCCATTAGTAAACCGATACAAACAACGAATTCAAAATCGTTGAGTATCGACCGTGACAATAATTGTTTTTACTTCCGACTTATATCTATTATTTTTTCCTTAGGACACTGGGAAGTCAATACAAAATATATAAATTTAGAATTTTCACTTCGTCTAACGCCTCTCTAAATCCTACGTGTCAAGTCGATAATTCAAGGAAAAAAATGAATATTGAAATTTGTAACTCGTAGGTGTATGCTTGTATATGTCGAATATATAATATATTATTATATTATTGTATTATATATTATATAAAATAGATATCGTAATTTTATTAAATACCTCCTACAAGTCAAATGACAATTTTTGGACGAACGATTTCATTAACTAATCGTTAATTCAAACGGTGTAAATACATCGTTCGTAAATGATTAGAAAGAACAAAAATTAATTACTTCGAATTTATGCTTAGCGTTTACTTTCGATCTAATCCGATTATAATTTATAGAGGGTAAATAAATAAATAGACGCAGTTTCTATCTACATATTATTACACAATTAAAAAAAGTACAACTAACAATTTTTCTCGTATACTTTTTCGATACGAATTTACCATTCACCACAGCTTAGCTTGTAGTTTAAAATATTTAGCCTCATCCCTTCCGCTTACTAAAATGTTTATGAATTTTCACCTATATATGCAGCGAAAAATAGTATACGCTATTAATTATTTTGATAGTCGCGTATGTCAACAATTCAATCTGTTTTTCGTCATTTTTCGGTAGTTTTTCCTTTCGCCTACGAAAACCGTCGGACAACTCAAAAAACGTGAGTCAAAATACGAAGTGCTAAGAGTTCACAATTTTTGACTTCCTGAATCTGAACACGTGGAAAATTGAAGAGAGATGCCATCAGTTTCACCTACGAATCTAAAAAGCGACAATTAATTAATTTGATTTCGTGATTGAAATACACTAAAGTATTGCTTAGATATGCTTATCGTTAGAAATAGAATGGCAACGTTAGGCGATAAATTATAGATATCCATACAGTGATATAAATATAATTTGTTGCAAAAAACTTTTAATACGTTCATACAAATTGCAAACGTACTACACGATTATTATATATATAAAAACGCGTAATTTCGACGTCACAATTTTATACGTAATATCTACAGAAACGTATAAAATATTAGTTGTTATACTTAACGCTGTAAATTTAAACATATTCGAGAATAAAATAAACGTCGACGTTATATTATCGTATTATTCTGTTTGTTTTTAACGGGATAGCGATCCAAAAGTTTTTCAAAATTTTCGGGATACTGTATTTTATTACTTCGGACGGCTTTTGCGTGTACACACTGTTGTTCGAAATTTCGATTAATAGCTCTAACGGAGATAAATGTTCTTGTTCGACCTTTTTCCGGTACCGGTTTTTAGATTCTGAGTAAAACGAGGAACGTGTCGGCTTTACAACGACGCGTCTTCTTTTTGTCATAATCGTTTACATGGTCCGTAAACATTATTTCGCGTAAGAGCGCTCGAACTATCCCGACAAGCGTTTCGTTCCAATAACAAACTGCATCCAGTCGCTTGGTACTTCGTTTGACGCGTACTACGATTTCCTTGCCCCCTCTCCCAATATTTTCCTTGAGCGTAATTCAAAACAACCCGAACGTCGCGAATACAGCTTGAACATTGTCAAAACACACATTCGCTTCTGGGTAAATTTCGGAAAAAAAAGGTTACAAGAAATAACGGATCGAACCGTTCGGTTTACGACGTTATTAGAGAGTAACGCCAATTCAAACCGACATTTACTCCCAAAATTTATAGTTACGAAACTTGTATAAAAAGACGGATAGTTGACGATATATATATAAATCGCGTTCGAAACGTTTCCGTTTAATTTAAAATTAGTAATAGGACTACGTGAAGTCGCACCTCTTCACCATTCACTCGCAAAGTCAAATCGATTTAGTTTGTGTACAACTCGAATTACATTCGCGAATCGCTCTTTATTTAAAATGACTTTGTCACATAAATATTGTTGACATATTCGTTAACCGTTGTTTTCGAAATCATCCCGACAGCGCGCGTATTCGTTTCGTCCGTTGGCTGGACTCCCGAAGCGTCGACGTTGGCGGTTTACCATCGAACGTACGGAATACGGCACGGAGACGCGCAATAACAATCTCGTATACTTCGACGACGATTTCGTCGAAACTAAAAGGACGACGTTTGGCGCGGAAACGAAAACAGAAAACCGACGTGGTGGATCCAAATACTACTGCACGCCTGGTTAACCGGCAAACACGATTTGACGGCGTATGGAGTGGTGACAAGTTCGTCGGAAGTGGTTTTTTGTTATTTTATAGAGGAAACGTCTGACAAAAAGACGAAGAAGGCTCGTCCGATTTTAGTGGGCGAGGTACGATTTTTATGTTGGTCGGCCATTGGTGTCGACGTACCCGCAAATGCCGGGCGTGTCGTTTTTGACACTACGAACGCGTAGCCAGCGCCATCTGGCGAATAGTATAGCCGGCGTCCGAAACGCCAAATAATCGGAACGCCGGACGGCCGATAAAAGATAAACCGCTTCACAGCCGCGCCCCACTCCTGTAACCGATGGATGGTGACGGCGGCTATCAATGGTCGATAAGCACCGATTAGTAGTAGTAGTAGTAGTAGTAATAGTGATAACCGGGACGATCCGTCGTTTTCCGTATTTCGACGCGTTGTCCTTTCTGCCGTCGCGCGGTTTTTACACGGTCTTGTAGTCAATGGCCTCACCGCGCGATCATGGGGTGCGCCTGTGAAAAACCGCACGTCGTTGTACAGGGTAACAAGTATTATGTGCACGATCAAATTGGACAAGGGTAATTTGCGTGATAAACAAGAAACTTGATCGCCCCGCCCTGGTTATTATTGGGTTTTTGAACTTACGCCACCGTCGTGCAGAGCGGACCGTGTTTGTGCTTGTTATTGCGACGGTCGTTGACCATCAACAACCGTTTACCGTTGTCCAGAAGACAAGCGACAACGTCGCGCCGTCGTTTGCCCTCGTGTCCCTCTCCCCCCGAGATTTTTTACGTACGGGCCTTTATTGCAACTTTGACTCTGTAGTTTCGTTTCAAAAAGCGACCGCGAGAAATTTACTCGCCCCACGTAGTTACGTCGCACTGTTGATGAATATCCGTTACCAGTAACTTGCGTTATGTTAGTCCTGAACGACTATTTACCGATCGATCCAAATTTCATTATTGTCGCGATAGCTACGAAACACCTAAAATTCGATCTGTCGCGTATTGTCGTTCGTTATTCGCGTCGATAAATAGTTGATAGTAAGAAATATGTATCATATTTCGGTTTGTTCCCACCACTGTTCGTCGTCGTTGCTCCATTATTGAAAATTATAAACGTGTACATTTTTCAGTGGCTTCAGTTCAGTGTTTCTTGTCAAGAATGATGATTCAATGAAATTCGTATTGAAGTGCGTCTTTTGTTATGATCAAAAAGACCAGGAAAAAGCTTGGAACGAAGCTAAAGTCCATCAACTTTTGCAGAATAATGAAACAAAAAATATTATAAACTTAATTGGATGTGAGATGATTAAAAATTCGTCGGAGTTCTCAAAAACCCCGACCGACACGTTTCTTTTGTTATTACCATATTATAAGGTTAGCATAATTTCAATACTAAAATTGTAAGTATTTTAGCAAAATATAGTTTTTTATTAATTATCTCCATGTTCTAGAATGGATCACTCCTTGATCATTTAGTTAAACCTCAATATCGTATGGATTTAAAACATTTATTGAAACATTTTCAAACAATTTGTTTGAGTGTGAAAATGATTCACAATCTGTCATATGCACATAGAGATATAAAACCTGGAAATATTTTATTCAATAATTATAATGAACCGGTTATAATTGATTTAGGTGACTACTACATTTAAGAGGTTGTTTGACTTTTGACAAATAATTTCAATATCAGTTTAAAAAATTTGTTTTTGCGTTTTGTACTTTTATAGGATCAGCAGCACCTGCCAAAATAACAGTTTCGTCAAAAAAAGAAGCCCAAGAACTCCTTGATGAAGTAAACCAAAGATGTTCAATGACCTACAGAGCTCCAGAATTATTTAATATTAATATTGATTCCGTTATAGATGAACGAATAGATATCTGGGTTGGTTACTGTTAATTGTGTTATACTACCTATTAATTATGTCTAATAACACCAAACGTTATATCTATTTATTGACAGTCATTGTATAAACCCTGGATAATAGTATCTTAAAAAAATATAATTTTTGTAAATTTCAAAATTCCCTCTTTTTTAAAGATATTGTACGATATATTTAATAAAAAAATTACGTTTTAGATTTTTGCTGTTCTTGAAACATTATAATTTTTTGATAGGTATATTTTAAAAGATTATGAAAAACTTAAAATATTGTATAATTATTTTATCGTTGTTTCTACTATAATTTTAACTTCAATGTTAAAATCAAATTTTATGTTCAATTTTGCTTAGTTCTTTGGTATGTTTATGAAAACAAGTATTATATTAAACAATTAAATTTAAATATAAATTAATCAAACATATAAGTGATATTGTTGTAACAATTAAGAAACAAATATTAAACTTTTTAAGCTTCCTTATATTTGGCTGTGTTATGGATTATGGTGTTTTTAAATGACGTAATTTAATAATTAATTTTACATTCGTCGTTTAATTTTAATATTTATTTAGTCCTTAGGATGTTTATTGTATGCAATGCTTTATGAGAAATCGCCTTTCGACTTAGTTTATGAACGTGGAGATTCTGTTGCTTTAGCTGTGATTAGTGAAAAAATTTATTTCCCATCAAATTCTAATGAAGTAATACATTTAATAATCAATCATTTTAACATAATATTTATATTATATTATTCTGTTTTGTTTTTTTTTTTTTTAGTGTGTCAACAATTTAATAAAGATAATGTTAACAGTAGATCATTTCAAAAG
Organism: Geopemphigus sp. TES_GeoC_2020; assembly: GCA_025469175.1. NCBI lineage: Eukaryota > Metazoa > Arthropoda > Insecta > Hemiptera > Aphididae > Geopemphigus > Geopemphigus sp. TES_GeoC_2020. The sequence goes on from JAIPRN010001442.1 coordinate 24,099, forward strand.
ACCATTTATTGACGCTGTTTTGGAATCAATTAAAGTAATTGACGAATCACTAGACCAAGATTTTAAAGAAGATCCAATTTTAAATACTAAGATTTATACTGTTTGATAATTAAGACCAAATAAATGGAAATTTACATATTGAAACCAATTGTTTATCTTATCAGTAATAACCAGGACTCTGACAGTACTTAATACATATTTATTTAAAAAATGAATAAAAAAATTATGATTTAATATAAATATCTTTTGTGAAATCAATATTTTTAATATTTTGATTTTTTCCGTAAATTGATTTTCAAAGATTATATTTTGTTTCCTATTACATATTTTACAATTTTCATAAATACTTATAATAAAAAAAACTTATATTGTTAAATGAAATAAATAATATTCATTATTAATTTGATACAATAAATCGTTACTTTAATAATATTGTGTTTTTTGTTAATTACCGATAAATTATTTATTTATGTAACAAAATAACTTGATTTTTAATGTTGACGAAAACGAATTAAATTATCTTCATTATTATAAAACATTTAACACCATCACAAATGTGAGATCATATTTCATTATATATTGTGTGAATAAAATTCTTAGATGGTTAGTCACTATTATGATATTACAGAATAATTACACTTGTATGTGCATATTTAATTGTTTATTTTGGCAAAAGAATACGATTAACTGTATATTGCAACTTTTTTTAGTACAAATATTTATGCTAATGGTAATATCAATTTGATTTCCATTTATATGTCACTATCGTTGTAAAGTATTTTAAAATATGTTAAACAAAATTATTTGTTATTAGAAAACCAAATTAAATTATAGTTTATACTTAAATAAATATATTATTTAATAAGACCATGGCAATAATGATATTTTTATGTAAATATGTTAGATGAAGTTTTTTTTTTAGAAATAAATTAATTAGGTACCTATTATAAGTGTTTTTGTAATGAAATAATTGTCCACATATTTTGCTCAAAATTGGTTATCGAGTGTATAAATTTTTTTTTTTGATTTTGATTTTTAAAAATAACAAAATTCAATAATGTTGGCTCACATTATTCAGACTACCGCACGGGTCTTATTTTGATTGACACGATTATCATTAAATATGTTGGTATATATTTATACATAATACATAAATAATTCTTATCTAATGGCGCTTATATAATATTTATGTTTAAAATTGTGTAGGGACTGGGCGGCTTTATCTGGATATTGCTATATCACTACTGAAAAATGCATTTTATAATGTATCAACGTTTAATGCCAAAAGTGACAAAAAGAAATAATATTTTTGAACTGAGGCTCAATATAAATTCCCTTTCAGAAATGTGTATCAAATTCGCCTTGGATTTTATTTTATTCGGAAATATATCGTATTTAGCTGGATATATTCATGAAGAATAATATAAAGTATTTGCCATTGAACACGGCAAATTAAACCACACCAAAATTTTTTGAAAACAAAATGTTAGAGGGAATTATAGGCGTAATTTATATACATGAAAATCAGTATTCTAGTTGTTGTAAAATTGTTATATAATTATGTCAATGACATTGAGTTTTGAATACTTTATAATCAACTTTTATTTATAATAAAACTTGTTCGTTTAAAAATAAACTATTATACGAATATTTTATTTTTGAAAAATAATAAACTAATTATGAACGAACACGAATATTATTTTAAATAACTATTCATGTATACCTAAAATCGACGTTTTATATTGAGTTTGTACATTTTTGAAACGACGGTAAAGGGATGTGAACGATTCGTAGGATAAGTCCTGTACTTACATACATAATCTCAAATATCCGAAATATTTTATGACGTTTTGAATATAATAAATAAAATCTCTAATTTTAGTCATTTTCAAATACCGTCGTTATGGTCAAATTGGATACGTGTAATTAAACAATACTTATATAATTTCATAGGGAACGATAATATAAATTACAATATTTGTTGACGGTTGATGAAGAGGGAAGCCAATGAATGTTATATCACACACGTCTATAAATATGTCGCTGTATGGTTTAATGAAATACGTTCGACTAATTTTTCTTTTCGAAAAACGTTCGAAATCTATATTCTACCTACCTAAGTACGTATTCGTAGGTGAATTTTGAAATCTGAATCGAATAATGAACGTGCCGCCGATTTTTTTCCAACGAAAATCAAAAATATTATCGACGGCGATTTGTTCGAAATAAACTACACGGAAACGCTCTCGTCTTAGAAAGCCATTGTACAATTTTTTTTTGTTCAACATTGAGGGTCAGCTGACCTCGTTCGAATTGGCGGAGCATGGGGTACTAAATTCCTTTTGAAAAAAATGTATTTCCTGTGCACGTAAGATCGGCTCGAGCTTATGAATTACGCATAAGCCACAATTTATCATTTCCTAAAATACATTACCGCGAGTACGCGTATTATATGCATTTAGCGTTACGTGAGACGTTCGGCGTATGCGATTTCGTTTCCAAACACGTTACACGCCACGCGACCGAATTCGCGCTCGCGTCATAGTAAACGAGATTCCGTCACGGTCCACTTTAATTGTGCCGACAACAGTGGCGTCGAACGGGAAAGACCACCGTCCGACTTATACTCGTCTAGTTCACCTTTAAACGGCAACTGTTGGACGGATTAATTATTTTTATCGTTCAGACGGGGGAATTTCGAACGAAAATCCGGGCGAACGCCGAACGGACTCGCAGAAACGAAACGGTCATGGCCCTGACCTTTGTACGTTCGCTATCGCGCGCGGAAATCGATTCGGCGTCGGCGCAGTGCGTCCAACGAATGGCCGGCGACGCTGCACCGTTGTCGGCACTGTCGCCGGCCCGTTATGATAACGTGACCACTGTGGCCAATGTATCTGCCACATTAACCGTACGGTGGCGTGAGTTGTCGTCATCCCGTAACCAGTTCTGGGTGCAACGGGGGTCGTGTTAACAGTGGTGTAGTGTTTGTCGAGTTTCATTTACGAGATTTCTCTTTTTTTTTTTTTTAATAATTCTATGTATCGAAAATCCGTTCCGTAAGTTTCCTACACGGTGGACTGTGATTTATCTGACACACAACGAACTCGTTTTTCATTGCCCAAGTCTCGCCTCTTCCGCCGTCGTGTAATATAACCGAATTCGTTCGTTCGTTCTACAATCGTTCCATCCGCCCGATAGTCCAGAGATAGGCTGCCGGTGTAAACGTCGTAACATTCCGGGTAGAAGAAAAATACCATATCGCGAAATCAACACGGGTAATCCGACCGCTAATCGTCGTTGGACATTAACACGCCGTGAAGATAATAACCAATTGGTAAGCATTCTGTCCCGTGACTCTTAACGTTATTTTTTTTTATTAATTACGGCTGTCCGTCGATTCCGTGCTATTCGTCCGTTGCCGTTAATTAGTGCGCGAATGCCATTATAATTTTTCACCAATGGCAATTTAGGTACAAGATGTTTAAATACAACGGTATTATCGGTATTAACAAATTCCGTTAATTGGTTATAACGATGTAGTTGATAAACTAATACGAACGGTTACCATTTATCGTCGCCTAATCTAACGTACGCACAATTATTAGATCTCTGTTGGACTCGTCAATTAAATTACGTCGATTAATTTGAACTCGTGCCCATGCACCGCGAATTTGTTAATTATAATTATAGATAAATAACAGTATTGTTTTGTATTCAAAGACGACGCATTATTATTATTGGTTAGTTAATTCTAGCCTAGTGTTACTTTTTTATATTAACCGGTTAATTTTGTTCAACATTTTAACTCGCGTAATAAATCAATAGGTGTCTACCTAATTATTTTACGTTTTAAACTTTTGTCATTGTACATTGTATTTCTGATAAATGTTTACAAGAATTAGCTTTTTCATAGGTAATTATGTGCTCTTATGAGTGCTTAGCTTAAATTTTACCGTATTTAATTGTACTTGTAAAATATGTTCTTACTAAGCTGAAAGATGTACTTACTATGTGGAAATATATATATGTATATAGATAACACAATTGTGTGCGTGTATGATTTGAAAATTTAAGTTGAGTTTGTTATTTTAAAATATTATATTTTAACATTTTTATAATTGTTGGTATTATTAAATTTTAAATTTATTATTTAATTCAATTTTGAAAGATATAAAATATAACATCCATAAATTAGGTATTAATTCAGTTTTAATGGCATTTAATAATATAAATAATGAGAATGTTGATGTCAGCAAAATACCATTTAATCTAGATAAGTAAATACATTAAAATATTTGTTTAGAAAATTTTTTTCTTGTAGGTTATTAAAAATATTTTTATAATTTTATTGTTAAATTTATTTTAAGGAATATAATTTTTTATTTTGTAGATTATAAGGACCTATATAGAAACTAACAAATTAGAAAAATTTAATTTGAAAAATGGTTTGTTATCAAAAAATTACCATTGAAGAGGTCAATTGAGTTTTAAATTATACATCAAGGATTTAGTTTGATTTAAAAACCAAACTTAATGTACAATTATCTTCAAATAGAATTTTATCAGTGCGAAATTATTGATTTATTATAATTAATTTCATAACTATAACTTGTGTTTTTTATACTATGTATAGACAATGTAGCGTTATTATAAATTTCAAAATTATATTTTTCTTATTATAATAAGTATAATTTTAAAATGATCATGAACATATATTATGCTATATACAATAAAGATGACATAATATAAATAATTATAATTATTTAAAAGAATGAATTTTCTTGGCCAACCATAAATATCTGGGAAAGAGGCAAGGAAGAAGAAAATAAATTTTTTAAAGTTTTTCAGGGATTACAATATTTTTATTGCGTTATTCAGCTATATGTTTTATTTTTAATTTAAATTTGATTAGTACTGATAAAGTAAAAATTAGTGTTCTTCAAAATATTTGAACTGTTCAATTTGGTTAAATTTCAAAAAACTAATTTCAATTAATCTCTATATAAAAAAAACATTAAATAAAAAAATTATAACTAGTTATTATGCTTTTAAATTAAAGGAATTAGAATGCATACAAAAATGAGAGATAAAATAGTTAAATCATTCCATGACAATCACATGTATGCCTAATATAAAAACTACTACAATAATATTAACGTTTAATTTAAAATTAATTATTAATATTTTGAATTATGTTGGTATAAATAAGTTGGTTTCCATTTTGTTTTTTAAATGGTTATAAACGAAATTGATTTTAATAGAAATAAGTCATTTTATTTATATTCCAGTTAATTGCGTAATGATTTAAATAGGTTTAATTTAATGAATAGCACAATGGTAATTTACATTTAGTCATAACTAAGAATAAAACTTGTGCCAGTGTAATTATATAAAATGTAATTATACATTTATAATTAGTTACTTGAATATGTATGTACTTTTGTTTAATTTGTAGAACAGAAAGTCTTATTATTATTATATTATTATTTATAACCTAAAATAAAAACTACGGATAATTAATAAAACATTTGTGTATATTATGTATGAAATAGAAAATGTTTTTAAATAAATAATATTTAAGTTATTCATGCAAGAAACGACTAAAAATAATCTTTATTTCTTTTTACAAAATTATATTATTTTTTATTAACTATTTCAATTTTTTGCGTTAGGATTATTTAATCGCACTATTAAAAATATCGAAAAATGAAAATTATTTTATAAACATGTAAATAAATATAATTTACTACCATAAATTTAAATATGTGTGTGTGTGTGTGTGTATGTATCAAGCTACAAAATATTTTTCATGACCTATTTAAAATTTTAATAAAACTAGTCCTTGTTATAATTTACAATTGATTCCATTTTCTGAAAATAGCAAATTAGTACCTAATTGCTTATAGCATGTGAATTTGTTTATAATGGATATAATTGATATTAAGAAGACATTGTGTCCATATTTATTGTTACTATCTATTTAACAGAGTAATATAGGAAAATCGCACTAGACAGAATTTTAACTAGATAAAATGTAGAGTTCAAATACTTTGTTACTAAATTTATAAAGAAGGACATATTGTTTGTTTTTTGTCAATACTTTTTTGATATATTAAAGTGAGATATCTGTATTTTTTAAGAGATGTATAAATATTTTAAAGAATAGGAAATTGTATTGTACAATATAGATAATGTAATACATTACGATATATTTATAACTAATGTACTTTGTTTTTATATTTAATAAGTTATTTAAAGATGTTATCTAATGAAAATTGTTCTTATACCATAATATAATAAATAATTGCAGGATTATTAACAGGTGAAAATAACAATTTTAGAAAATTGTTTAGGCAAAAACTGACTCATAACAGTTAAACTATGTAAGTCATAAAGTATTTCCATGTGACCGTGTTTAATATAAACTACATTGTTGTAAATTACCTGTCTTGATGTTTAGTCTTGTCTTAATCAAGGGTTTAATAGAATCGAAATACTTATAGGTACTATTAAATAATGCGATATAAATATTCATATTTATAGTACTTTCAATTTGTTAATATTGTTTAAATGTTTCAGTTATTCCTAAATAAAAAAATATAGTATTAAATTACTAAGTTTAATTTAAATTTATTATAATACAATATAGATTTTAATATTTTGTATTATAACACGTATTAAAATGCTATATTTTAATTTTAAATAGTGGATATTATAACAAGAAATATGTGTAAGACTGTATAAAATTGTTGTGTGCATTACAACATACATTGTATAAACTTTTAGTTTGAAATTGGAAAGTAGTTAAGGTTTTTAATTGTTACAACTTCCAATATTAATTACTTATCAGAATAATAAAAGTTGTGAAAATTTCTTACTTGTTTCAAATTAATATTTATCACTTTTTATATACATGTATGTATATATTCTTGAATTTAAGTATAACTATTATTTTTATTAATGTAGAAATATGTGCATATAAAAAAAAAATAAAATAATACAATTCATAAGTAGCCTAATACAAACTTGCATAAATAATATATTGTATATAAATACAGAATACTTTATTTTATGTACTAATTAGTAATATGATTTAAAGAATTACTTTTCAAACTAAAATATTGATTTTTTATTATATTTCAACAAAATCCAATTTAACATTAATAAATAAATATATTTATTCTATTTAGTAGTAATTACTATTTTAGTTGTGGTTTTTAAGAATAACTGATAATTCTTAGTATAATTATGAATATGAGATAAATTAAGTAATAGACACAATGATAGTAAAGGTGACCTAATGGTTAATAATAAACATGATAATATTAAATGGTCATTATTGAAAAATAACTTCAATATTAGCTTTTAAGTGAACAGTAATGATTTCGTTACAAAAAGTGTTCCTCCTGTTATCATTTTGTTGAATCTAGATTCAAACAACAGTTCTAATTATAAACTATAAATTAAAAACCTTTGGGCAATCTTTAACAAATGTCCCTATAAATTGTTAAATATTGGTTTTTAATTAAATCTTTTTTAGTTCTTTATTTTAGTCAGTCATTTAATTAATAATAATTCAAAGGACTTGATTGAGAATTATTTATATTAAAATTTAATATATGTTGCTTATAATCTTAAACTAATATTTGCGATGTCTATATTAAATACTTAATTCTTAAATGTTTTGTTGTAATTTATATTTTAAAAATATAAATCCTATATTATTTTTAATGTTATTGTAACTTTAATAAAAAATATTGAAAATTATTTTAGTATATATATAACGAATTAAATATTTTATATTTGAATAATGGTAAAATTAAATCATTTCTCAAATTTTGATAGTTTTATATTATGTTTAAATTTTACTAATTTATTTTGTAAAATGTAGTCGTATATAATTTCGAATATTAAAACTAAAATTGGGTTAAATAATCGGTTTAGTTTGAACATTGTATATAATTACTAAAAGTACATTTATTAATTTATAATTTAATATTTCACATTCTCATTATAAATTTTAAAATGTTCAAAATCTTAGTTCATAAGTTTTTTTACGATCACTTTAAATTTAAATGCACTTTATTACAAAATCTACTTAAAATAATTTTTTTTTAATTCATTGATTTTTATTGTTTTCTAATTGTATTATAATACAACATAATTTGCATAGAGATGAACAAAACTAGATAAATGTATTTATAACTTCTAGTTTCTAAATTCAAATGCCTATTGATGCCTTTTAGAAGAATATCAATTATATAAACCCCATCTTATCGCTTTAATAATTTATTAATTCTTGTATTTATATATATCAAAAAAATCACGTAAATACACCTTGTAAGAAGATGTATTTCCAGGTTTGAAATCATTGATCTGTATAATTATTTTAATTGTTTAACAAAAATTTAAGCGCTAAATTTATATTAACAATGCATATACACATCTTTATTATCAATTAAAATTTATACGAATTAATGTTTATCAATTAAATTATGTAATTTATATAAAAAAATTAAAATTTCATTTCATTTTTTTGAGTAGTATATTTTTTTAACATCATAGCAAACAAAATCTATGCTTGAAAAAATGAATGTTTCTTTGTTCAGTATGCATCTACAGTAATAAGTAGTGTTGCATCACAAAGCATTACTTTCGCTGTCAAATCAATTATGTCACTGAAAAAACAAGTGATTGGTCGAACTACATCTCGAGCAAAAAGGAAAAAGGCGGATATGCATGTATGGCAGTGTCCTCAAATTTAATAACAAAACACCAGAAATATGCTACGCAAGTAAAAAAATGCAACTACCACAATTATATTCATTGTCCGAAAAATTATTATACTTGATATCAAGTGACACAAGCCAATCGAAATATTTCTTGTCAAACATGCGATTATTCGTATTATTTTTAATTTGCGAAATTACCAATTCATGTCTTTAAACGACATCGTTCGGTGCAACAAATTCGTTGTAAACATTCAAAGTCCAAGAGCAAATTTATCATCGTAAAGGATTACTACTATTACTACCGAACACAATCACACACGTTTTTAAATTTATTTCATGGAAAGCATTGATGAACAAATCGATCAACGTTGTTGGGTGAATACTAAACGAGAAATTATCGCTGCATTATAAACTTAATTTGATCTACACTACGAATTAATGCGATTGTTCAGAACTGTTTTTAAACAAATGCCAACAGACAGCTACAAAATTGTAGTTAAAGTGGACAAAACACCCGTCAGCCAACACGAAAGACAATAAAATGCACCAATAATTGACGAAATGCCGATTATTATACTTAATCGTAGAAATGATGGTATTTGGCGAGTCTAAGAAATTCATCGTTAATTTGACGGATTGTAATATCCGATTATATTATGGAAAGAAAAAAATGGATATAATTTCAACATAAACTTAAGAAATCTACAAAGTGATGAGAAAACAAATAAGAAAGTCAATATCACGAATCACTATTATTCACATGGATTAATGTTTCGTGAAAACGCTGAAAGTCATACCTTGTAATGTCGACAATTGTGCTACCAATATATTGTCGATATGTATACGAAAATTGAAATCGAATGATTCTCCTTTGCGTTCGATTAAATCAACCAATTTACTTGATATAATTGTTAATGATGTCATTGTGAATCCTTATGAATTAGAAGAAATGGTCATATTTACAGGGAGTTCATGGCTCATGCATGAGTATGTACAAAATGCAATTACATATGACCACTCAGAATTTTTTATTACATTCACACGCAATCTTATGTGGGAGGAAATAAATTTTTTTGCTAACTAAATAATCGTCGTCAGATCGTCATATTTCCGCGCGTGTATTCAAATTAAAATTGAAAACTTTAAAAGATTTCGTTGTTAATTATCTTGTTTTTGGAAAGACACTGTTGGATGCATTCCATTGAATGCTAAAAAGTGGATTGTCATCTTTTGATTTAGTTGATCGAAAAGTTATTGATCCAGACTAATTTTAAGTCGTTACCAAAAACGTGGTTCATCGTCCATGTGCCTTACTCAACAACACTTTCTTTGAGTGACATTGTAACGCATGTCGGGTTCTACTAACAATTTATAAATATATTTTCTAATTAAAAAATACAATAGTCTCATTTTGTCCTGTGAATTAAATGTTTTATATCCTTAATATTATATTACAATGGCTCAGGTGTGAATACGAAACCATAGTCCATAAATACTATATTCTTGTTCGATTAATAAATAATTAATTAATTTGTAAATTTCGAAATATAGGTCATAAAAAAGTAGTATTATTAGTATCATTATTATTAATACTTTGTGACGTAATTTGAGTGTGTGAGAAATGCGCTATTTACTAAACACGTCTTATAATAGCTAAGATATCGTTTTGCAAAGCCAAAAGAATACAAATATGACAAAATGTATTGGTATTGTTCATTAATTGTTGAATTAAGAACCTCAAAATCAATTTATGCATTATGTTTTTGTAAAACAATAACTTGCTTATACGAACAATAATTGGTAAATCATGCGCCAACATAATTTTAAAAAAATTATTTTTTTAATACTTTATTTCTAATATGTTATTTAAAATGTAATTGAAGTGTACTCGCAGTTTTTTTCGAGATGAAAATATCTTACATTAAATAATATTCTTCTTAATAACTTCAAAATATGTTAAATTAATTTCTATATATATGCTTTCATAATTGAAAATAGAATTACAAAATGAGAAATTCTAAGATTTGTTTTTGTTTTCATTAGCGCATATTGAAAACCTTAAAACAACAAATATTACACCCACATATATATTCCTTATATATATATATATTCCTTTCTTTATACAATAGAAATATTTAAAATTTTCTTCTACCCCTATTTAAGTTAACATAAATGTTCGTTATAATATTAATAATAATTAATCGTGTAATTATTTATTTACCAATACAATATCATTTTCACTGTAAACATTTTAATTATTAAATTAACACGTGTAAACAATTATATAATAACTTCATAATATGCGATTTGTGTTGTGATTTTGTTTTTAATAATTACAATATAGTTAAATCAATTTTCTATTTACCGTGAAAATGTAAAAAGAATAGTTTTACTTCAAAAATTCATATGTCTACCAAAATGGATTTTATGTGAGGAATTTTCTATATGTTTATAGATCTCACCATAAGTACAATTAAGGTTAAAAGCCTTTAGCTTCTTTGCCCACAAATAATACTTAGTTAACTGTAAACATATATAGATTAAATAATTATACTGTACGGCTTGCTACTCCTATCACAAAATTAGGACCTAGGGACATAAATAGGTTTCAAAGAAGATTATTATTTTTGATATTTTAACGTTAATTTTATTATTGACTTCGTAATCTATCTCTATTAAAATTTTTTCTAGTTCTGTTTGATTACATTTATTTTACATATCGAGAAGTATATGTAAAAATTGACCGTGTTGTTAAAAATGCTAAAGTAAAATAATCTCTTCGAAAACTATAAACATTGGTTTAATTATATTTCGTGTGTTGTTGTCGTTTCATAAATTATGTACGTGATATATTAATTATTTTCTCGCCTTTATTATGTTTTAAAAAACGATTCTCAAATCAAAAAGAAAAAACTACATTAGGATAATATGTCACGTATTTTGTAAAATAGTAAACGTAAACGTAAAAAAGTACTATTAGTACTTATTGCATCGAATAGTATAACTCAATAAAATACAATGTATGAGTACACTATCCACAAATTATACAATCGTATCTATAATAAACATTATTTTTGAGATAAATGTATTTATCGAAATGTAGTTATTAATAACTATTTGGTTGAAAACAGCGATAAATTATAAATTGAAGATATGTCTTTACTTGTTAAACATATAGTTTCATTATTCATAAATTCGTAAAGATGGGTAAACTAGTCTAGTCGAACCGTTCTACTATAAAATGTAGTTTACCTAGAGTTATTTTAGACCGGATTATGTTTACTATAATATCCAATAATTCGTAATAAGTATGTTATAATCATTTATTTGTTCGTCAGTAATTACTTTTATTTTACTAAAATAGAAGTTGAAAGTCTTATTATTTTATCAATATAGTACGTCAAGACGTTTGTAGTTTCATCCGTTTTAGTACATAAATACGATTGTGTGTATTATACTGATATCAGCAGGGTTAGGGTTTATCAATGTCAAGGAGTCCTTGGAGTAACTTTAGTTCATTTTTACGCTCGTATTTGAACGCATCAACGTTTAGAATTAAACAAACATTTTCTCCGTAGATGTTAATAATAAACGTATTCATGTTTGTAGTTTAGCTGTTTTACTTATATATATTTTTATTATTTTCAATTTTAAAAAGGAATGGTTATTACGAATGTGTAGTAGGTACGTCAATATAAATGCTCGTACTCCGTGTTGACCTTGTTATTGATCCAATATATATATATGTGTGTGTGTATATGTATGTATGTGTTCAGTAGTTTTTCGCCTCATACTGCGTATATAATTTTATCTCTTTCGTATATTTACCTTAAATATATCAATTAGCGTTCATTTAGGTTAACGACAATGTCAAAAAAAAAATAATTCTTCAAATCTTATTTTTTCCTGTCCAACTATGCCTGTATGTCCGTGAGTTGTATTATTAAATCGATCGTTTTTACTTTTCACTTTTATAGTTCGATACATAAATTAAGTGAAACGAATAAGACGTTCAAGGTTTAATGGAATCAATTTAACTTTTTAAATATCATTAATTTTGGCCCACCTATACTAATATATAGTGAGAGCAAACAACTCGTTTGAATTTAAGGAAACAAAAGCGATTGAATAAATAAAAAACGTAGCGTGTTTTTATTTTTGAACACATTTACTTCGTTAATATAAATTTCTCGTTTATAACGCAAATATAAAATTCGAAAATAATCTAACGTTGCAACATCGTACGTAATTCTCTAAATGTTGTCGTACTATTTACACGCCGTAAGTGTTAAATGTATATATTAATTCGTCTATCAGTATTTTGTGAATTATGTAACCTTGTCTTTCAACAAGGTCAAAAAAAATTGTACATATCCGTACTTCTTATTACCTATTAGTCGTTATTAATTTTCTTTGTAGAAAGACATATTTTAAATGTGTATTACATCGACCCAGATCTCTACTTGCAAGAAAACTTGATTACGCATTATTCGACTAATTTCGTTGCTGGTTTTCTATTCGTTTGAAGCAGAATATAATCATTAATATACATACCCGAAATTATTAATATTCATCGAAATATGAGTATATTATATACCGGACTAGTTTCGAATTTTTATAACGACCTTCGATTAAGCAAGTTTTTGGCGGTTGGCCTTTGTATCTAAATAAACGTCATTAACATTTATTAATGTTGTACGCGTAAAATATACGTAGAGGAGTTATTTGTGCTAAAAAGTTGGAAATTTCGTTAAAATAAATATCAAACAGCTCAAAACCGTTTAAATTCGATCATTTTGGTCTTATTATATTACTTGACGCCGTTTTATTTCAAATTATTAATTTTATTGTTTTTTTTTTAATTTCGCATTTTAGCCGCTAATACGGTTTTTCAATAGCGTAAATAAATCCCCTAAACGTTGATTTTGGTATATTTAATTCAATATTATATAGGTATTAATAAAATTATAATCGCCTTGAATATAGTAGTCATACATGAGCCGGGTTGATATGCCAATATATTTTGTTTACGTGTTTTCAATACTTTTGAAACGAGTTTTATTTTTTATTTTTATTCAAAACGCGATTTTAAATAACAAATACGTAGGGAAAAAACAGAATTAAAATTAAAAACGTCACGTTTTCTCGTTTTATACTTGAGTAGTACAAATGTTGTTATAATTTATTTAGCTTTGTACGTTTGTAATTTAAAACCGTATCGTTATAGTGTAAATAAAATCTCCGCTTATCTGAAAAAATTATAACTACCTTTTATAGTTAGACGATGACTTTGAATATTTATTCCTCGCTAATTGCGGTCAATATTAAATTGTTGTACACCAAAGGCACAATTTATATTTGTATTCTTGAAAACGAAATACTCCGTTATGATTTTACGATTGTACCTACTGCATAAAATTACGTTATATTATATGGCATATACTGATTCCAAATCGTTTTAAAAGTGTGCGATATTGTATCAGTAATATTTCAATATTGCCCGTTAATCGTTTTATAAGTCGAACATTTTAAGGAAAATTTAAACCAAAAATGTTTATAATATATTTTTAAGCTAAAAGAGTTTATTATCGACGCCCTTTTACGATCAATTAACCCGACAAAACAGGCTTCTCACTGTTTGTAATCACTATCTAGTCTAAGTCAATAGGTTATTACTTCGGGTGTTGTGTGACCTTGACCACGTAAGAAAGGGCGAGCTTAATAACTTTCTCCGATCCGGCTACCAGTCGTGTCCGCGCCATCGACAGTGTCCGTCTCCGTTGCCTTTATATTATAACATATTATTGTGTTCTAATAAATAATTAACATTTTGAAATAATTCCACTGATCAACGTCGACCAATTATCAACTTTAACGTTGTTCTGACGGTATTTTATTTATATTTTACACGATTTTTTTAGTTTAAACTTATTTCGTTTGAGTTTTATAACGATTCATTTTTCGTTCGTACGAACGTTAAATATTAAAATGTATCGTTGTTTTTAGTTATTTTAAGATAATGTACGGGTTCTTTTTAAAATACTAGTGTATAAAGATTAATATTTTGAGTAGAATAACGAAATTTATTACGACGTCGTTAATTTGTACGTAATAGTTTTCGAGCTTTTTGTCGATACTTTCGTACGTTCTGATGAAAAAACCTTTTTACTAATAAGTTCGTTACCCAGTTTATTTTTCGTTTTACCCAATTTATTTTTAGAAATTTAAAAGGTATAACGGGTTTTCTTAGTGATTATACTTAATACCGGATCATACATTTTTCAGTTATTGTATTACTAATTAATTATTGATACTTAAGGTACTTACGATTGTGAAACGAAAACATTGAAAAATTGTGTATATTTACGAGTTGCTTAATATATTTTACAAATTAATTATACACAAGTGCATCATTAATCCGATATATAGTAATAATATTGTTCTAAAATCCAAGCATATATCTCAATCAGAATTAAAAAATTTTTCATTCTTATATTTTTGGTATAATCTTCGGATTGTTTATGTACTTATTCGTGCAATTTTTGAAATTGTTATTTTAAAAACTTCTACAGAGTACAGTCTCTACATTTCAAACGATTATCCTTATATTATTTAATTCATGATTTCGATGCTCTATATTTCGTAATAAAATTAATCGGTATTTTAATCATTTCTCCAAGTTAAATTCTCATTTACTTACGGTAATTCTATACTATAAAATATTGAAATTTATTGTTTTTGGTCAATGTGTGTTAATAGTGTATCTTTAAAACTTCTAATAATAACTATCTTTATCAAACTCTTAATTCACTTAATATAAAATCCAAATAAAAAATACAATTTTGAATTCTTGTATGTAATTTGGTAAATGTTAAACTATAATTTTTTAACGTAATGATTAAAATATAGACTTATGATTTCCATTAAAAATAATAATTTTGTTAATCATTATATATATATATATATATATAATGGCTAAAACATACTAAAAATGTATGTTAAATATCTTAGTTTTTTACATTATACATATACATAACATAATTAAATCCTTAAGTAAAAATTACTCTTGTTAGTTTTTACATTTACTAATTGATTTTTAGTGTAATTTTATCTTGTACGTTAATGATTATATTATAAGTATTAATGATATAATGTATTTTAGAAATATGCGCTTTATAAGGTCATTCAAGTTTATTTATTACTAATATCGACCTTTAACGACCCCTGTGTTATTGTTTTTACATATACCAATTTTTTATTTTTATGATTGATAGACTATGTTACATAATAGTTATTATATACATGACTGTTTAGTCTAATATTACTTATACATTTATTATAAAGTAGGTATAATAATTTTAAAATTAATACCCAATTTTTTTTCATTATTAGTTCATTTATGTGAACATAATACGTACAATTTACTATAATAATATTTTGTTTTTCAGTTAATTCATAATGTCAGCCAAAGCAATTAGTGAAGCAACTGGTAAAGATATTATTAATAGAAATTTAGCTCCACTAACGTCTGCGGTGAAATGCCGCTTTGCTTCAATAAACGAAAATACAAAATGGAATGATCTCCTTTTGGAAAACCCGTGGCTAAAATCTGAAGTATTAATTTTTATATTTTAAAACATTTTATACCTTATAGTATAATAAATATTTAATTTTAATTTGTATAGAGCTTAGTCGCTAAACCAGACCAATTGATCAAACGGCGTGGTAAATTAGGTTTGATCAAAGTAAAAACTAATTTCGCCGAAGCCAAGCAATGGATTCTTGATCGTTTGGGAAAGGACCAACAAATTGGTCGCGCAAATGGAAAACTGAAAAATTTCATTATTGAACCATTCATTCCTCACAAAGCTGTATGTATTATATGTTTTTTCTTTATTTTAAATAAATGTTTCCAAATAATTTGTTTATGTAGGAAGAAGAAGCATACGTATGTATTTACTCTCATCGTAATGCTGATACAATACTCTTTCATCATGAGGGTGGTGTTGACATTGGAGATGTTGATGCTAAAGCTTTAAAACTTGAAGTTCCAATTGGACAAAATGTAACTGAGGAGCAAGTGTTAGAAAAGCTTTTAACTAAAGTCAGCCCAGCCAAACAAAAGTAAATTCATTGGCCAATAATAATTTTTCAATTTAATTACGTAAACATTTTCGTTTGTTTTAGGACCATTGCAACATTCGTAGTTTCTTTATACAAATTGTATGTTAATCTATATTTTACGTATTTGGAAATCAATCCGTTGGTAGTAACTGATAGTGCTATATACATACTGGATTTGGCTGCAAAAATTGACTCTACTGCGGACTTTATTTGCCGTAGTGTTTGGGGTGAAATTGAATACCCACCACCATTTGGACGTGATGCATTCCCAGAGGAAGCATATATTGCCGAATTGGATGCTAAAAGTGGAGCTTCGCTTAAAGTAAAATATATTTTTTAATATTTTGAACTTTGAAGCTTTTTTAATTGTACAAAATTCTATTTTTAATTAGTTAACGATTTTAAACAAAAAAGGACGTATCTGGACCATGGTTGCTGGTGGTGGTGCTTCTGTTATTTATGCTGATACAATTTGTGATTACGGTGGTTCCAGTGAATTAGCTAATTATGGAGAATACAGTGGTGCTCCTTCAGAACAACAAACCTACGAGTACGCCAAAACAATTTTGAGCTTAATGACACAAGAAAAACATCCCGAAGGCAAAGTTTTAATTACTGGAGGAGGTATCGCTAACTTCACCAATGTAGCAGCGACGTTCAAAGGTATCGTCACGGCCTTGACAGAATACCAAACTAAAATCTTAGAACACAATATCACAATCTATGTTCGTCGTGCTGGTCCCAATTACCAAGAAGGGCTTAGAATTATTAGAGAAGTAGGGAAGACTTTACGTATTCCTATCCATGTATTTGGACCAGAAACTCATATGACAGCTATTGTTGGGTATGCTCTGGGTAAAAAATCAATACCCAAAGAAACCGAACAAGAATCTGTTACTGCTAATTTCCTCCTGCCTGGTGGACAGGTTAGATAATATAATATACCTACGATCCGTATTTAAATAACGAATTGTAAATTTTTTAAAAATGTAAATGTTTAGGATTCAAATTCTGTCAACGCACAACAAGAAGTTAGTGGTTCCAATGCTGGCACGTTAAGCCCATCAGTGACTTCATCTGTCCAACCTAAATTTCCTTCTGCTGCTCCTTCTACTAAACCTTTATTTAGCCACAATACGAGGGCTATTGTTTGGGGAATGCAAACTAGAGCTGTACAGGTAAACAATCGTTATATTTTTTTAATTCGTTATTTTTCCAGCGTAATAAAAATATCGTTAACGTTATTGGAACACGGAAAACTTATTTATTTTGTATTCGTAATTTATTTTTCAGAGTATGCTTGATTTTGATTTTGTATGTCGAAGACCTGAACCATCTGTTGCATGTCTCGTATATCCGTTCACCGGTGATCATAAATTGAAATTCTATTGGGGACACAAAGAAGTTTTAATTCCTGGTAAGTGTCACGTACAATAAAAATGTATTTTTAAAAAGTATCTAATAACAAATTTGTTTAGTGTATAAGAAAATGGAAGATGCCATGTCAAAGCATCGTAACGCTGACGTTTTAGTAAATTTTGCTTCCTTGCGATCAGCTTATGATAGTACAATTGAAACACTTAATTATCCTCAAGCAAGTTTTAAATATTTGAACGTGAAATTTATTTATTTTACATAAACGCATATTTTTTTTTTTAGATAAGAACCATCGCTATTATTGCTGAAGGTATTCCTGAAAATATGACTAGGAAATTAATTTTGTTAGCCAACGAAAAAAATGTTACAATCATTGGACCCGCCACTGTTGGAGGATTAAAACCAGGTTGTTTCAAAATTGGTAACACGGGCGGTATGATGGACAATATTTTACATTCCAAATTATACAGGACAGGAAGGTGCGCTAATATAAATTTAGTCGCTTATAATTGTTAATAAGTTAATCGCTAATAAGTTAGATAATTGATGACTTAATTGTGTTTACAGTGTTGCGTATGTTTCTCGATCTGGCGGTATGTCGAATGAGTTGAATAACATTATCTCAAGAACAACTAATGGCGTGTACGAAGGTGTAGCTATTGGTGGTGACCGTTATCCAGGCACTACATTTATGGATCATATTATGAGGTACCAGGAAGATCCAGAAATTAAGATGATTGTACTTTTGGGCGAAGTCGGTGGTGTTGAAGAATATGAGGTTTGCGAAGCATTGAAAAATAAGAAAATCACCAAACCGCTCGTGGCCTGGTGCATTGGTACTTGTGCTAGTAAGTTTATTTCTCGCATTAAACGTGACAAATTATATTGTACTTTCAAAATAATCGTCATTTTCAGGTATGTTCACGTCTGAGGTTCAGTTTGGTCATGCTGGTTCGTGTGCCAACTCTGACCAAGAAACGGCTACTTCCAAAAATTCCAGTCTTCGAGCGGCTGGTGCATTTGTGCCCAATTCTTTTGACTTTTTGGGCGATATCATCAACGATGTTTATACGCAATTAGTGAAAGAGGGTATAATCGTCCCGCAAGCAGAATTACCGCCACCTACTGTCCCCATGGACTATTCATGGGCACGGGAACTGGGCCTTATTCGTAAGCCGGCTTCGTTCATGACTAGTATTTGTGACGAGCGTGGACAAGAATTATTGTACGCTGGTATGCCAATCAGTGACGTACTAAAGGCAGACATGGGTATTGGAGGTGTAATCTCGCTTTTGTGGTTTCAACGGTCATTGCCGTCGTACGTGTGTAAATTCTTTGAAATGTGTCTGATGGTGACTGCTGATCATGGACCCGCCGTGTCTGGTGCCCACAACACAATTGTCTGCGCTCGAGCCGGTAAAGATCTAGTTTCATCTTTAGTCTCTGGATTGTTGACTATTGGTGACAGATTTGGTGGTGCATTGGACGGTGCCGCTAAACAATTTACGGAAGCGTACGACTCTGGTTTAATTCCGATGGAATTCGTGAACCAAATGCGTAAAAAGGGATCGCTCATCATGGGTATTGGTCATCGTGTAAAATCGGTAAATCTTTCGTATTTTTTTTTTTTATGTATATATTTACACACGTACTTGCTGCGTAGATTTTAAACCCGGGTGGTGCGTGCGATATGTTTATTTAGATCAACAATCCAGATATGAGAGTAAAAATCATTAAAGAATTTGTTTTGGAAAATTTCCCGGCTACTCCATTATTGAATTATGCCCTCGAAGTAGAGAAAATCACCACTTCCAAAAAACCCAATCTCATATTGAATGTCGATGGATGTATAGCCGTGTCATTCTGTGACCTGTTGAGAAACAGTGGAAGTTTTACGCGCGAAGAAGCCCAAGAATACATCGATATGGGTTCAATTAATAGTTTGTTCGTGCTTGGTAGAAGTATTGGATTTATCGGTACGTGAATCGCCGATGAAATATTTAAAAAAAATTAATACTCTCGTTCGACGCAATACGTTTAACGTACGTTACATTCTTTTAGGACATTATATGGATCAGAAGAGATTGAAACAAGGACTCTACCGTCATCCGTGGGACGATATTTCATATGTTTTACCCGAACAATATAATTAGACGAAATTTTTAATTCTTTTTGTTTTTCTATTTTTAATCGGTCGACAAGTGAACAAAGAAGCTTTTTGTGTTACATATAAACGCCAATAGAACTTTTGGTTGCGCACAATTAATTACCTAATAAGTCTACACATATAAGCATTTTCTCATCGTGGATTCAGTAGTTAAAACAGCCCCGCATTTGATTACGTTCAAATATTTATAATTATTACTCTGTATATAATAATAATAACTATTTATTCTTCCAGTTTATATGTGAACTTAAACTTCTGTAGGTATATATCAAACAAATATCAAAAATCATATTTATATGTGAACTATTTATAAATCATGTTTATATGTGAACTTAAACTTCTGTAGGTATATATCAAACAAATATCAAAAATCACGTACATATTTAATGCGCTTTAGCAGTTTTATTATTATTATTTCATTTCAGTTTCTTTTTTTTTGTTTTTGTTAATCTTAACGACATTTTTTTAGAAATTGTTTAAGAGAAAATAAGTTTGTTATTAGTATGAGATTATGTATCAATTTAAATAATGGTGATAATATTTCGCTTTTAGATTTTTATTTTCGTATTTTTAAGTTTATCAGTGATGAACTCGTAGCAATCTAAAATATATAATACACTTCCCCCAATTTTATTTTGTAAAATTAACCACTTGATTGATTGTTTGATTCTCAAATGGTCAATACAACACCATCTGGCAAATTGATGATTAAGGGGGGAGGGGGGAAGAGACAGAGTTTGCCGACTTATAATCGAACGCTTACGTGACGACGTTATTTGTGTTTTTTTTTCGTTATTGAATAATCGCGATGTACGGAATAAATAGACCGATGCGTTTTTCATTTTGTTCGCTATTTAAATGACGATTGACCCTCGAGATCCGACCAAAATGGTGTTGCGTTTCGGTTGATCGAAATCATTGGCCAACATTTCCCGGATTGATCGAAATCGGATTATTTTTGTTTGTAAATTCTGTACGCTACGATCGTTTCAAAAGCCGGTAAAAAAAAAAACCCCCATCCATCCCCGGGTTAGTAAAGCGGGAGTTTTGGAAAATGAAGTTTGCCAGGACGTTCGGGTTTTATGGATTCGTCGTAGTAACGCGTCGTCCCGTCAGCACGACAATGAGGAAATGTTTGAAGAAACATCCATGGCCGCCGTCACCGACGAGTTGACACAGTACGCCGCTTACGTTCGCGTTAACGTTTTATTCGCGCGAATACGAGGCGTGTTGAAAAAAAAACAACGAACGGGAATTTTCGGTTTTTTTTTTTTTTCGAAAAAAACGTATTCGTCTACGTACGCCAGCAGCGTCGTGCCCTTCCCGCCCCACTTCCGGTAAGCGTTAAGCGTTTCGTACGCCAAAAACGTCGGAAAAAATTTCCCGACCACTGACCGATTATTATTACAATACGCCAACAAACCGTGCATCGTCAGCACGCGGACTCTACACCGATTGTGGTTCGGGCCTATACAACCGCGTTTCGTGCACGTTTGCCATCCGTGTGTGTTCGTCGCAAACCATCGCCATCCTGGGCGTGTGTTACTCGCACGGTACACACACACACACACTCGCGCCGCCGTTAGGGGGGGGGCCCATTGTTCACGTTTCACGGACGTCCCCCCCCCGTTTTATTTTTTTACGCGACGTTTGTGTTGGATTCATTTTG
>JAIPRN010001443.1:0-27180 GCA_025469175.1 Geopemphigus sp. TES_GeoC_2020
CGACTATCGTTTGTCCGCGCCTCGCCAATTCCCTATCGGAAAGCCACGACCTGTTTTGCGGTCCCGATCACCGTGGACGACTTTCGGCGCGTACGTCCGAAGACCAACGATCGGGTGGCGCCACTTACATCGGCCATTTCGGCGAGAATGGAGTTTCGTTATCATCCGGTAGGCACTTTGTTTTCCACCACTTCCGTCAACAGTTTCCTCTTGGCAATTAATCGTCGTCACAAACGAACAAAATAATAACGACGCGCAGACACGTCGAAAAATTACTTCCGGCGTGTACAACGTGTCTATAGTTGCCCTCGCGCTTCACTCTTTTGCAAAATCAGCATTTCGTCAAGTTCACCAAAAGGTATTCCTGTTGACAATTGTTACTGACGCAAACACAATTACTCGAGCAAAGTAGTACATTGTCGCGTGTCGATGCGACAAAAAACCAACACAATGTTGTTGGAAAAAAATCCAAAGCCAGGTATATTTCATAGGTACTTTAATTTCGAAAAATATTACAAATAAATAAATACGTATATGCGTACGTACATACGTAACCGCGTAACATTTAATTAGAAAGTTCGTTACAATAGTTTTCTTTAATCAAAAACGACGTACGTTACATATTTTTGGTTTTACAGAAAAGAATTATGAAGAGAAAAACAAAGGAACAACATTAGCAATAAAAACCGAAATAGGTTTTAATATCTCTACCGTATGAATAATATTTTGTACATTTGTTTTAAGGCACACACGCGTATATTACGCTACGACGTTAAACGCGAAATAAGTTAAATCTTATTAAATATTTTTGTACAGATATGTCGATTAATTTACCAACGAAATTAAGTAAAATAGTTTCTTATATCTACAATAATACATAATAATTTTCTTTTTGTAGCTCTATTGTCTTATATGAGAATAGTGTACTTTAACCTATGTTGTTTGAACACTAAACATTAACTTTAAAGACTTTAACGTATTCAGAAAAATATATTTTACGGTTAATACATCTATATATACCCATACACACGTATACATATTTTCAAGACAAAAAGTAAACAATTATTTCTCTACCTCACCCTATTAAGTTAGAAACTAAGCGAAGTTTTACGACGACAATTTGTGTCGCAATCATTTATCCAACAATAATTTTAGATACAACAGTGCCGAATAGGCGGCCATTTCTTGAGCTTCTTCCATCGTCTTACCAGTGCCGACATTCACCAGAAAAGGTATAATAGACACTTCTACCAGAACTTCGGACGTTGCTAAAAATGGAAACAAACGATTAAACAAAGTTATCTCAAATAACTATGGGATGGGGAATCGATTTTGTACCAGACTTGTTTGCAATTTTGATGTACTTCACGTCGAAACCTTCCTCATCTCCAATATTATTTAGAACATTGACAGAACTTGTCATGAACTCGCTGATAGAACTAAATTTCTATGCATAAATAATATATATACATTAATTCGCTTTCGTCCAGTAGGATGAAACTATATATTATAACGTAAACGACATTATTTACCTGTAAATTATTTATACACGGATTTTTGGACAGTTTCAATTGGTCAAAGAACTGGTCCACGTAACTTTGAGTGTTGGTAATATTTAACTTCGCCAATAGTGTTTTTATGTTGTGTGTAAATTCAGTCTTATTCTGCGGGATGGTATTAGGAACATCAAATTCGTGGACTTCTTCAGATAAATTTGTTATTTTACTGTACATCAAAGAAGCTGCTCGCTGTTTAGCTTCTTGTTTGGTTCTTCCTTCGCCTATGTTCCACAATGGTCTCTTTGTCGTTAATTATTACCAAACATAATCAAGGTTGAAAAAGTTTACCTCGAGTGGAATGAACCTGAATAGAACACATCACTACATAGTAATGGGCCAATTCATTTTTGACGATTTCGTATTCTGGTAGTTGCCAATGGCGAGCCATGCAAAGCTCTTGTAGTGCACCAACAGGGTTTGTAGCTGATTTATCCTCCAGAACATTCTTTTCGTGGCCGCTGAAAAAATGAATTATTAAAAAAAGTCGCCTCTCATTTTGTTCAAACGTCAATACATTATCGAATTTGACGCAGTGCTCAATGTCGTCGATGTTATGTTATTGTTGATATTAACATTATTCAATTGATCTAAAAACGCTGTCGCCGCATTTTTCTTGGCTTCTTTCTTTGTCCATCCATTACCGTAGGCTGAAATAATTTTTCATTTTTTTAATGACATGGTTCATTACACAGATATCTTTTTAAATTACAATGTAACATCTACACTTGCCTACAATGTTGTCACATTTGGCGACAATCGTGAAATTTTGACAGTGCGGTTGCCCCGTTATGGACACCAGATTGTATTGCACGCGCTTCTTGTTGGCCAACATAATATCATTAACTAAATGAATCGGAGAATTGGAACCCAAATTTAAATTCTGAAAAATTCGATTAAATTAATCGGCCGACACTACCGACAATCGAGTGCGCTTTTAAGAATTTCAAAACTAATTGTAACGCGGAATTTCAATATAAAGAGGCGATCCTTAAGGTAAACTACGTATTTTCGATAACATTTCAGACTCGTAGACTAAACGAAAAATTCGTTTACAATTCGGCTAGAACGACGTTCGCGTTTTTCCATCCGACGTTTAAATCAACCGTCCGAGTACTGTTTAGAAGTCGTAGGAAATCGTGATCATTAACGCTGGTCGCGAGCGGTCTCGGCGATATACGACGTTGGCGCGAAAACAACTCGGCGGCGAACACGACTTACGCTGAACTTTTTGATCATCTCGTTCATGCGCACCGGCGGCTCCCCATTCGGTTGGACACGTCCGTTGTGCGTTTCTAATTGGTAACCGGCGGCGGTGGACTGGAGGGAATTACCGCTAGGCGATTCGGACAAGTCCGTGGTTAGGCGGTCGGTGTTCGACGAGAAATCCGGGAACGTGCAACCGGTGCCGTGGTCGACCATAACGTCGTCGTGGACAGAAAAGGATGACGGGCCGCGTTGTTAGCTGGTCGGTTGGCGTAAGAGACGGGACCGGCCAAGCGTACCCGCGATGGTTGACGATAAATCCGGTTGAATTCGAAACGTCGCGCGTTCCTCCACCGCGGAATACGAATGGCGCAAAAATACTTCGGAATTTCCGTCCTCCATTCGATCGTAATATTCGGTGGTTCAACCGTTATCAACGTTACGATAAATAACCCACGTTACGGTTGTTTCGATAGAGACCGCGCTCGGTTTCGTACAGGGTGACCGTTTCGGGCGAGTGGAAATACCGCGCCGACGAAAACGAACGTACCACAAACATCGGCCGCCATCTATGTGATACGACGAATAGTCGAGTCGAAATTCTCGTGTACGAAACTCGACGATGGGAAACGCGCGAATCTCCCGCCGGATACTTGGCGGGTGTATTACGGTCGCGGGTTCTACGCAAGGATTCTCGCTTCTACATTGTAACGGTAAACGGACTTTTCGGCCTTTTT
This sequence comes from Geopemphigus sp. TES_GeoC_2020, assembly GCA_025469175.1. Classification (NCBI taxonomy): domain Eukaryota; kingdom Metazoa; phylum Arthropoda; class Insecta; order Hemiptera; family Aphididae; genus Geopemphigus; species Geopemphigus sp. TES_GeoC_2020. Next base: position 3,500 of record JAIPRN010001443.1, read on the forward strand.
TTTCGACAGTGTTTGTGTGTAAGACGAGAGCAACGCCCGCGGCAAAAGTCTACGACGATATCGCGTAATATTATTTTGTCCGTCATATCGAAACGTTTTGTTCGTCCCGTTGTCAAATCGTAAACGCTTCCTCGGACCGAACCTCGAAAATGAATATTACGCCAAATACAATATATACATATACGTGTATAAGTACGTGATTTTTCTCTAAATATACGTTTTTCGTCATAATACGGGTGTTCCCGGACGAACATTTGGTTCGTCAAATCAACACTATTGGTAAGTTCGAAACGACGACGCGTAAACAATATCGCGTTTTCCGAAAACGTCGGGAAATTCCGTAGGATTACTTACCGTCGTGCGTCTTTGCCAATTACGTTACGCGTCCGTTCGCAACGACGGTTTCGAGCGTCGCAATAAAACGGATATCGTCGACAACCGCGGCGTTTATCACGTACGCCAACGAAACGCCCGCGGATAATTATGGACGAAATCCGATGACGAGTGGGGCGGTACGCGCGGGTTCTAGGAAAATTACGCGAAATAACTTATAAACTCGCGAATGGTCTTTTCGCGGCGTATAACGTACGGCTCGACGGCGGTAGTTTACAATGAAAAAACTTTTCGGATTTTTGAGGCCAGGGTGGGGAGGCGCCCCTTTCGGTATCGAAATTCCTCCGTAAATACCAGCGAACCGACACACGGCCGACGCTCGTAACCGTGCCTGTAAATAGACCCGGGGCGGTGTGTACAAATAAAAAGCCGGAGATATACCGGCGCCGTTAACCCGGAGTTTCGTTTAGGATTAAACTTTGTCCGGGGCGCGCGTAAAAACAAATTCGTCACGACGTCGTGACAACGACACAAGCGGTGAGGGGGGTGCACTGAAGGATTTCGACAGGTCCGACGAGCGCTTTTCGTTCGTTCGATTACGCGTACGTTTCGTGTCCAATAACGTTTTCGATACGTACACAGCGAGCCAGTGGCGTACTAATGGGGAGGAGGATAAACCCCCCTCAAACATTTTTAGGAAAAATTAATTTCTTACGAGACGTATATTTTTAATCAATAATAACGAAAAACTAAAATATTTTTAAACTTCAATACACGATATAAATATAACGTGTTCGTTGAAAATTAATAATTTATTAAAGTTTATATGTCCTGTTTCGTTAGGGTAGTCCTATTTATTTATTTAAAAGTTAACCCCCCCCCAAATTCAGTGCTTACTACGCCATTGCTTCAAGCCGATATTCTTTGGGGGAAAAAAACCAGAAAAATATGAAATAAAAAAAAAACGATTTTCTCTTAAAAAAATCCGTTCGACATTTCTATAGCGTAACGTCACCCCCCCCAATCCGTTATCGGATCTGCGAAAACAAAGCGTTCGTCAAAAGCGCGCGAATTATCATGCTGCGCTTTCAACTATCCTTCCGCCATACAGACCTTGGTCGGTTCGAAACTCTCAACTTCGGCGCCGTATTAATGGCGGACGCCCAGTAATCGTCGGGTTTTCTCTATCGTCAAACACGCGGCGGAATTGGTAACGTCGACGGTACGTACACGAGGCCGAAATTCGACTTGAACAAAACGCAACGAGACCCACACCCACCTAGCCGGGTCGGCATTACGAGCGAAAAGTCGCGCGCTATTTCCGACACGACGGTTTGTCGTCGTCGGGTTATCGGTAATTCGACGACGGCGTCCCCCGTCCACTTTCGTGTTCGACCGTATCCCCCCGACGCGCGGCCGGGAAGCCGAATTACCGTTCGCGTAGTTTCCACGAGATACTACGGGTCTCGTCGGGACGACGTGTCCAAAAGTCCGATTTCGTTACGTCCGTTCGATTTATCTTCCGGCGCGGAAAGGTCCTTACCCGGCTTACTTTTCTCGTTATCTGGCCGTCACCCAGTCCGCGTAAGTCGTTCCGAACTGTGGCCCGAGCGCCGAATTCGGCACGAAGCGAGTCGCCCGCGCGTATTTGACGTACAGCGGGGACATGTGCGACCTGCAGTAGGTAAAGAGGAAAACGCGAGCAGAGACCGACGCCGTGGTTGTTTCCATCGATTTTTATTAAATATAAATAACAATTAAGAGGAATAATTTACGTTGGAATAGTAATAATATGTAATAATAATAATCGTTCGTTTTTCGTCACCCGTCCTTGTTTTGTAAGGACGTCGTGTGTACAAACAAAATAGAGAGTCGATATTTTATATAAATTCTTATGTACAATCGAAAATCACGACGTAAAAATCCGCGAGTTGATCGAAAAAATTTGAACGAACGGCGTAATGAACAACCAAAAAAAAAAAAAAAAACGAGGATATGTCACGGGGGGAATATTTTGTTCGTCGTACAAATACTGATTAAGTACAATCGTAACGTATAGCGACAATAATAATAGCGTTATTAATTAAATTATAAGAAAATATTTATAGTTGACGTGAAAAAAAATGTATATATATATAACGACGCGTTATGTACAAATAGTCGTTAGGTTCGTAGTTTGAGCGCGACGACAACGTTGCGTTTTGTTCGAACAACGGTTTAAGTATATAATGATAATGATAATAATAATAATAATAATAATAATAATAATAATAATAATAATAATGATAATAATAATAATAACAACGAAACGACTCTAGACGCAGACTAGAGAAGTCCGTCGTAACGGAGAGAATTTTGATCGATAAAAATTTTGAAAAAAAATAAACGATTTTTGTTGTTTTTTATAACCGCGAATAAGTAGGTCGGTACGATATTTGTTTTCTTCGTCGGTAGTCTTTTTATAAACGCCCCTAGCGACCGTCCTCGGTAGCCAGCGTCGCGTTGAAGTTTTCGAACTGCCACATTTGCCTGGTTCGCATCAAGTCGCATTCTTCCATGAGCAGTTTGTCTTTGGTGTCGTCGATGGCCAGACACTTTTTACTGCTGCCGTGCCGCAATTGTTTCGTCTGCGAATACGAAAAACGGTTTTATTCGCGCACAGTCGACGGACACCGCGACGAATGGCGGCGAAACGGCCCCGAAAAACGTCGAACGGAACGTATTGAAAATCGTCTCGACGACATTATCTTAAGTTTTCGTGTCCGGTTGTCCATCACGTCACGGCAGTGTAACGGCCGTACGGAGTGGCGCGAAACGCGAAATTTCTAACGATTACCGTTTTGATCGTATTGTATGCGCGCGTCGTTCGCCGATTTCCAATTATTTTCAACGTTAATCGCGAACCGTATACGTCCGTATGTTTGATTCGTGTGTCTGAAAATTCGCTGGTCTACCGGTACGCGTAATTAAGCGGAGAAAACAACGCGGAGCCGTGGACGTTCGTCGTTAAATGTAGGAGAACGCGTGACCATAAAGTTCGAGCAGGGCCGGTGAGTCGCGTGAGATTAAATCGCCCGGACGTGTACGCGTACGAAAAACGATAAATTGTTGTCGTCTTTCGAGTGACAGTAATACGGCCGCCAAAGGAAACGCGAATTTTTGTTTCGTCCATATGAACGTTTTTAATTAAATTCGACGAAAAACCGTAAGAAAAATTCCGCGACAAAACGTCCTTCGACGTTAAAAACGTATATTTAACGGACGTATTCGCGATATACGCAAAATTGAATTTTTACGTAAAATAAAAAACGCACAGGTACCATTATTGGGCGTTTATACTCTCGCGAACACTTTTCGACAGTTTCGTATGACGAAAGCGAGACACGAACAAGCACGGAAATGAAAAGGAACGTATAAAACGCCGCCGAAACTGTCAGGCTTCGACCGCGTTTTTGTGCGAAATTAAACGAACGATTCCGTCGTCGCCTTCGCGCGTGAACGATAAACGAACGAACGCGCGGCGCACTCACGTGTGGATCGTAGCTCCAATATTGGTTGCCCTTGGATCCGTGGCACGGGTATAAGATCACGTCGCTGCCGGCGTAGTCCAAGCACGACTCGTCCCGTCTGATTTCGCCAATTTTGCTGAGCATCCAATACTACGGCGGGAAACAAAACACACGCGATTAGCGTTTACGATATTAGTCGCGGCGTCGTCGCGTGCCGGAGAGAGCCAGAGGGTATCCCGTCCCGAACGAACAGGAGTACGGTGACACGACTTATGTGTACAGGACGAGGAACGGAACGGACGCGCGCGCAGGCTTACGATTGTCGGGGGTTTACGCGAACGCCGGGCAAAACAATTTTCGCCGTCCTCGTTTTACCCGCGACGTTCGCGTTCTTGTCCGCCGGAGTTCCTGCAACGGTCACCGCGATTACCGCAATAGGTTTCGCGAACGGGACCGCGTTACGCTCACGGTACGAACGAAATCACCCTGCGCGCGCATACACACGTCAGCGCGGGTGCTGGGAAACAATAAGTCGGGAACGGTGGCGGATAAGAAGCGACGATCGGACGTTTCGCGAGCGTCGTCTGTTTTCGCGTGGCGCGTGTACAAAGACGTGTATACTGCCCGACGGGACGGCGAGTGGCGGACGAAATTCGGGGACGACGACGAAAATTTGCGCGCGCGCGCGCGGTTATTCCGCCGACCGTGAACAACGAGGTCTACGATTGCGCGACGTTCGAATCGGGTTAGGTTAGTCAATACGTACGAACGTGACGAGGAGAACCAATATACACGTTTCGGAGGGAGTTTATTTTTTTTTCAAAGCTAAGTACGAAAAGTTGAAAATTTAAACGTCGCCGTAGAGTGAGACAAGTGAGCGGAAAAACAACATACGGGCTAGGAAATTCGTTTACAAAATCGGAGACGGTGGTTTTTCACTCGCGTACGAAAGTTCGAGCGGAGGCGGTGGTTACTCGAAAACACACGCGCGGTGTGTGTGTGTCGAATCAGTAAGCACCTAGTAGTGTAGTGTTTCGGGACCGCCGAAACGATTTGCCCGCGCAACAGGACGCGAACGAACGGAAAAACGACAACACTAGACCAACGACGGTGTTAGCTATTAGTTTCTCGGCGATTTCCCGTCTCGGACGGAACGTCGAACTTGATTCGTCGTTTTCACAATATACACGCGAAAACGTACGGGCGTAGAAAAACAAAACGGCGTACACGAAACGCGATTGGTTTTTTCGACGAAAATGTATCGTTCTATACGGAAGCGTATGCGAACTGCGGCGCGTGTTACAAGCAAAGTAAACGCGAAGCGAAAGTTTCGAGACGACGAGAATAACGTTAATCTATCTAATGCGAAACGGCGCGCGCGCTCCTTTTTTTTTTTGGAATTCTTTACCTGATTGCCACCTTGACCGTGGCACTGCCACAAATCGACGGGTTTGTTCGCGTCGCCTTTCGAGTCTACGCACATGTCCGACGCGACGTTTTTTATCTATAATAACGCCGAGTAGTGAATAAAATAAAAAACAAACAGTTTAAATTAAAAAACGAACGACGGCGGAACAAAACGAGAGTACGCCGCTCTCTACTATACGCGGGACAAACTAACGTATAGATGAAACGACCGGAACAGGGCGACGACGCGTAAAATAGCTTCGAACGATTTATTAAAAACGTACAAAAAAAAAAAAACACCGTTTAACCGGACGGGGGCGCGGGACACGCTAATAAACAGGACGCGCGAGAACAAGGAGACGCAGTTTCCTGCGCAGGATTATGTGTGTGTGTGTGTGTCGTCGTACCGGCGGCTCGACCTCGGACGGGACCGTTATAAATAAACGCGAATTCCCACCTGATTGCCGCCCATTTTGTGGCACGGGTACAGTCCGGCCGGTTTGTTGAGGTCGGTCTTTCTGGCCGGCGAGTCCAGACAAGTCTTGTTGCCGTATCCTAAATTGCGCACCTGATTCCCAATAAACACACATTACGTAACCACACGTCGGGGGACGTTTGCGTCGGTTGTCTACGTAGCGGACCGAAGCTAGGTTAGGTTTAAGCCACGGTCGGTGAACACAATTGCGTATACACCGTCCGGTTTCTTCGGGAAATATTTCGAGCGCCTCGCGGACCGCCGTTATTATCGCGCGGTCGCCAAAACGTTCGACGATTGTTACACCGTCGACCGGGCGGACGATTCGTTTCCAGCGGGTAAACGACCCCGCTGCGACAACGACGAAAACGTCGCGTTACTTACCGGAAAGTAACCCTCGTTCGGACGGGACGTTTCTCGATCGAACCGCGGCGCGCTTTGTTTGTGTACGGTCGACATTTTCGAAAACGGTTCGCGGCGCGATATTCGCTCTCGAAGGGTCTGGTGGGGTTCGACGGCGAACGCGGTTTTCGCGCGGACGTTTACCGGAATATATATATTTCGAACCGAACGGACGGCCGAAATAGAATAGCGCGTAAATATCGGGACGGTTTCCCCGTGTTCGTCAACGCGGACAACGTTGGACGGACGATACACGGAATTAATCCCGAGAACGTTTCTCGGGAAGGTTAGGTTTATCCGAAACGAACCGGACACGAACGATCGTAAAAAAAGTGTCCCGGACGGACGAACGAAGTACGTCACGCGGTGGACCAGTGCGAAAAACAAACGCTCACGGATAAGCGTTTTTCGCGCCGGGACCAAAGGTGGTACGCTATTTCGGCCGATTTTTACCTCTCCGGACGCCACGGCATCGCCGGGTATGAACAGCTCCGGGTATATGTTCTCCAGATACCACCGGAACGATTTGCACTTCAATTTCCGTCTCAGTTCTTTGCGGGACCCGATGTCGCCGTAATCACCCTGCGGGGCAAACACCAACGAGACAAATTTTAGCGTTCGTCGTACGGACAAATGTCGGACCGAGCCCCGTCACGTCCGCACGTGTTTCGGGTATCCGCGACAACCGTAACCGCGGCGAATCCCTTCCGGGCTACGAACGAACGCCGTTCATAATTCGATCGATCGGCCGACGGCGAAGGTTTCGTCTACGTATTCGGACCCGGGAAACGTTTCAAGATGCGACGAGACAATTTGGCCGGCCCCAGTGAATTTCGCCGTTCCGCGCGAGTTTCGGCAAAAGCTTTAAAAAAAAAGAGATAGGCCCGCCGCGTATGTACGTCGCACAATCGACCCGCCACGACGGCGGGGACACGAGCGAAAAGCAGACGGTCGTCGAAAACGCGATTCGCGCGCGTTTTTCGAAACAATTCTTTTTTGAGCGATCGATCGTTTCGGCGCGGATTCGTTACACGGTATGTGGACCGCGGCGCGCGAACGGGATAAACGCGAAACTCACCAGATCGTGGCCGATCCGTTCGTAATAGTACTTGGCGTAGTCGTCCATCCAAACTTCGGCCAGCCGGATGGAGTTTTTCTTCAGCACGTTCACGCCCGACCGCCACTTGTACGGCGACCTCTTTCTGAATATGTGGCCGACGTGCGAACACGGCACGATCTCCAGCGTGCCACCGCACATCCAAGTCTGCGGACGACAACGAATTATTCCCGGGCGGGCACGTTACGGAATCGGCGAACGTCGTTGCACCCGGCGCGATTACCGACGGTTAAAAACGCGTGCCGAGTAAAACGATCGTATCCGTTTCGGTCGATTTTTACGGGAAACTAGGGAACGTCGTTGTTTACCCGTCCCTCGTCCCCGCGAACGGCGAACGAGTAACGTGAATACGTCGACGGCGTTATAAAATTTAGCGAATGTGTCGACCGCGAATAGACACTGTGTGGGGGGGGGCGGCTACCGTCACTTACCTTGAACGACAATTCCAAATTTTCGCCTCCCCAAATGTCGAAGCCGCTGTCGTACGTGCCGAGCCTCTCGAAGAACTTTTTGTCGATGGCGAACAGTCCGCCGGCCATTGTCGGCGACCACACCGGTTCCGCGGAGTTTTTGTGCCGTTTTTTCTCCCGGTCCGGCACCACGTGCCAATTGAACTGCGCGCGCGCGCCACAACAACGAAAAACGATATTATTTACGGGATCGGCGGACGGTAATTGTATGATGGGAGGAGGGAACGACCGGTGATGGGGGGGGGACGACAACTTTCTCGCCGTATTCCAATTGTTCGAGGTTTTTCGGTTCCGCGCGGACAAAATTACGTTCCTGGCGCGAGCCTAACTTCACTCCCGACCGGAGGGACACTCGCGCGGCGTTTCGTCCCACAAATCATCCTCCGGTCCAAATCCAAAGACTATTATTATCGTGTACGATATACCGCAGCCGCCTCTCGGGAGGGACGTTCGACCGACAATAATTTCGGTTTGTCGTTCCGTTCGGCGCGGACGGTACAATTGGTTAGGACGGGCGCGCTACGGTCGTCGTGTACGCGTTTTCGCCTCGAAAATTAACGCTCGCTAATAACGGAATCGGCTACGGGGGGATTAGACGAAATTCGCCGCGGAACTCGCGTCGCCCCGTCCGAAGTTCAATCGATCGACGGACGATCGTTAGGCCGGGGGGCCCGGGCGAACTACGCGGCGCCGCTGCCGATCGATCCGAGCTATAAATACAACCCCGACCGATTTCGTCGTAAATCTCGTAAACGAAACGTAATTGAATTTCGTACGGGATAATAATAACGGCGGCCGGCCGATATTTTCGTAATTATTATTCGACGTACTTTACGGTCGGCGCGTTCGAAACCGGCCGATATTATTGGCTGTCGCGGCGGTACTACGTATATTGTGTGTTCCGAGAGTAGCGTCGAACTTTTAATTAAAAAAAAAAAAAAACCGAAACGCGTACTCGGAAACAATAGGGCGAAACAACGCGCGGAGTCGGTGTCGAACGCGACGGCGGCGATTCCGAACGGATATAACCTCCATATCGTCGTAACGTACCGGATACGCGGAATCGGACGGCCGGCAGGTTCGTTTCGGTTTTTGTCTGAACCACCGCCCTCCAAAAGCTTTCCACACAGCGGCCGTTTTATTGGAAAAAAAGAACGTTCGGGTTCTAACCCGAAGACGCACGACGTCCGGTAAGGTTGCCGCCGAACACAACGGCGTAATTTCCCTAAACGGAACGCCACTCGGTTTTCGCGTAATTTATACGGGCCAACGAATACGAAATAATTTCGAAAAAAAATCGCGTACCGGGGCGGAAGTAATTACGTTTTACGTAATCCACCGTCGTAACGAGGCGAACGAACAACGCAGCGGTCGACGAAATTTCAGCGACCGCTCGCGTCCTCCTATCAATCGCGTCACGGAAATTATCGCTCCCGGAGCAATTACAAGCCCTCCGGACGATATAAAAACCTGTCGATCGGAACGCAAATCGTCGGTACAGTGTATCGGGTCCGCCCATTAATTTCGTGCCGGTGACGAACGGTATCGTTACGCTAACCGCGCCGACCGAGATTGCCGAATCAATTACGCGACGTCATTTTCGCCGTTCGACAATCGCGGCGGCGATTTTTAATTTTATATATAAAGAAGGAACGAAAAACGCGCCCGTTTATCGAACACTCGTCCCGAGTTTCGTCGGCGGCGCGACGTTATTTCGTATTCGACGAACGCGAACGTCACGTGTGCCGGGCGAAATAACCAGCCGACCGTCGAATTTACGAGTTATCCATTAATTCGTTCGGACGACGAGTTCTCCCGTCGGTCGCGTGTGTATAAAGTTATTACGGCGCCGGGCAAGCCGACGACGGCGGTTCGCGATATAGTATTACGCCATTACGGAAACGCGGCGAATTCGTTCGTAATAACGTTAGTCGCGTATTACGGGTCCTCTCCTCCCCCCCCCCGGCATCGCGTAACGGGACGGCCGATATTGTCGGCGGCGTCGACCTCGTACGCGCGTGCCCGTAAGTAAAATATATCGCCGGCGATCCGTTTCCGACTTATCGGCCTTGAGGTGGTTTATATAATATCGTCGTCGTTAGCCACGGCGATTTGTAGGCTTTGGCGGAAAAATCAATTACGTCTCGAGTGTCCCCACCCCATCCGCACGACGAACAGGTGCGCGCGGAATTGTGAAACGACTTAAGCTTAAATTACTACGACGCGCGATAGTATATATATATATATGTCGTCGACGATAGTTTTAGTTTTGCTGCGTGGAGTAATCCGACGAGAATCGAAAAAAGTAAATAAGGCCACCGGTCGCCGGTGCCGTGGACGATATCGTCGCGTACGCGCGGTCGTTGTTTGTGACGGAACGGTTCGTCCAAAAAATCCCGAGCAGTTGCCCGATAAAACCGACACTCGCAGCGGTGCCGGTGGTCGTCGACGACGACGTTTCGTTTAATTTATAGACGAACGTAGTAAACGGTCGTTTCTGACCGCGCGCGCCCGTTATTTTCTTTGCTGACGGTCGTAAATACGTAACGTCAGTAGTCCTCCGTCTTCACTCATCCCCCCCCCCTGGGGACGTTGACGCGACACCCCTGGCGATCGTTTTTTTTGTTTGTAAATCGTTATTTACGGTCGAATTCGGCGTATCGTCGGTAATTGGTCGGATTAGTCTCGTCCGGTCGGAAACTATCCCGGCGCCGACTAAACCGGGCCGGTCGAATGGAAATTCGCCATTTTCGCGTCTACGATTTGTAAAAACGGCGACGATTGGTTCGTTGAATGAAGCGCGGCCGTCTACTATAACGACATAACGTAACGAAATTCGTCGGACGGTTCGGGGCACTCGTACCACCCTGTACACGCGTAGTTGTCGTAGGGAATTGTCGCGATTGTTTTCTCGAGTACGTTCGCTCGGGTCGACCTAAGGACGCGCGGCGTACGCGTGCCACCGAACACGACGGTCGCCCAATTAAAAAGGGGACGAGAAATCACCGAGCACACACGACTCGACCGGGTCCTCGAGACGGCCCTTTGTACGTTTCTCACCGAAGTAAATATACCGCGGTGTTGTTACGTGTACCGACGAATTACTGGCGATCGCCGCCGTTCGGAGGTTAGCGACCGACCGAAAAAATAAAAAACGCTCGCGTCCCGAAAAAGGGTTTTCTCCTCTTCGAGCCGTTCGGAAAGTTGGAGGCATACATTGTTTCGTCGTCGTGGATAGCCGAAATCGGCGAAACGGGAAAAACACGTTTCGTAAACGACGGTCCGGTAAACGTAATTACGCGCCAGCGACTTTACAGCCCGGGCGGCGTCGGCGTTTTATCGCGACGTCCGTATCGACGTTTACGCGGACAACGCGACTTCTCGTTCCGTAACATTCCGCCGAACGACGACGTTTTCGCGTTTTCCGCGAAGGGATACGAGTACGCGGGGACCGGTAAATCACGGTCGGATATTTTACGGATCGATCGGCGCGTGCGCGCGCGAAGATAATAATGGCCCCAGAGCGAAAATAAAATAATTACACGACACGCCGGGTCGTCGTCGGCCTTATAAATTATTATTATTAAACACGCGAAAGTCGGACGACGAGCGTATATATACACACACACACACATACACGCACGCACTCGAAAAGTTTTCGGGGATAGTCGCGAAGTTCGTAATATATAATACGTACGCCGCGGTTAATAAAAAGGGAAATTTCGCGAATTTTTTTCCCCGTCGTAGGAAACTTCGCGTTATTACTACGCGACCGCGGCGGCTATTCGCCCGGCACGCCGCCGACCATTCGAACCGTAACGGTCGATATTCGTTCGGGCGGTAAACGCGCCCGCGGTGACCGTTGATAGGAAACCTTCCCGTCACGTTTCGCTCACGAAAAACCTGATCGCCGGCGCGAACGGCCGTAACACCGGGCGATTGAATCGGAAATCGTTTTTTTACGACGAAACCGAATTTCGAAAACGAAGCGCGCGCTTTTGTTCACCATAGCGTGACGTAATAATAGTACGCGTCGCGAACGAAACTCGAACGTTTCCCTTACCGTCGCGGGACAATTCGAAACCGAACGAACGAATACGTTCCGGTAGACGACGCGTTGTACGAAATTCGCCGAACGGACAACCGTCGTCAGCGGCGGACGGATTCAACTGGTCGGGCGCGTATGTTACGGCCCGGGACGGTTTAAGTCGAACGATTATGACGACGGCACACACGTTTCGTGTATATCGATCGAAAACCGACGACATCGCGTCCGGCCGGATGGTTGTTAAACCGACACGTACGTTCGACAACTAATGCACACGTTACCCCGGCGCGTTTGCCAAACGATTGGGGGGGGAGGGGAGAGGGCAATCGGTGGCGAAACGAATTTCGATTCGCCGTACGGCCGAAACCGAATCGAAAACCGTAAGAAATCCTTAAGCGCGAGATAAAAACGAAGTCCGCGGAGCGGATTTTCGTATGTTCGCCGTTGTTCCGTCGGCGCCGAACCGTCACGACGACGTCCGTGTGTCCCTTGGACGTTACGAAAGAGCCGCGAGAACTTAGGACGGCGATAAAATAATACTAACCACGAGTTTCCAATTAAAACCGCCGACGCTAATGGATTCGCGGTGGTGACGGTAACGGAACGTGTTGTCGTCGATCGTGTCGATCACGGGACACACCACCGTCGTCGGATCCCTCGCGATCCGGTCCAGCAGCGGTTCTAGCCATCCTACGGCGACATTTAAAACAAATACCGACGCGTGTTTGAATCGATCGGCACCGTGGGGACGGGGAGGGGGACGTTCCCGCAGAAGCGGACGGACGATACCGGTACGAAAAATGTCGCACGGATAATAACGAACAAATACGATCGATCGTCGACACCTCGTACCGTCGTCGTCAACCCAAGCCTTTTTAAACGGACAAAATCGCGTCGTCCGCTAGTCGATCTCCGTCACCCGAGGATTACTCGTACGGCCCGACGTCGGGACAGTTCAATTTCGCGATTACACGTCGACGAAGTAACGTCGTCGAGTAGCTCGCCAATACCTTTGTCCTAACCGAAACAATTTACGACGCGTCCACTCCGTGTATTTTCACCACCCTTGTGTGTCCTTCTCAATTCTTCACGCACGTTCCTCGGTATCGCAGAGCGCCATCTATTTTTCGGCCTTCCCCGCGCCCGTCCACCACAACCGCCACGGTTTCTTCTCTCTTCGTCTCCATCCGCCATTTCAACACACCCGTTCCAATCACGTCTACGGTGTCCCTTTTACATACTAGTCTCTCCACTGTACTCACTTCTACTCGTCTTCAACATTCTCGTTTCCGTTACACTTTCGTTCTACCGCCCGATATTCACGATCCATACGGCGTCTAGGAATATCCACGACATCACATCCATTACGGAAAACGCTTCGTCCGGGCCATTCTAAATTTAAACGTCCACTTCGACCGTCGTCCCGTATTCTCGACTTCACGGCACCAACACCTAGCGTTCTTTATACTACGGTTCTGTTCGATCGTTTACCGTCAAATACCGCTTCCCAATTTTCAAGCCCAACTTTTCAATCGTCTCGTATCAACGCGGTATTATCGGACCAAGGCAAACGTCGTGTCGCGGTAGACGTCAAAGAGTCGCCTCAACGTTCAACAACCCCGGTAATCGTCGGTCAATATATGGTAACGTCGACAAAGTGCAACCGTTCGTTACGGACCACAAAGCCGCCATTCTCGGACGACGTGACGAACGACGACGCGGCGTAGAAGCGCTAAATTAACCAACACGATCGTGAACACTTTTCAAGCGGACATATATATTACGTAGCGTGGCGTTATAATAAATCCAGCGAAAGCCGTAGCGCGTATGGTAGCGTGCGTAATACGTACACGCGAAACGATAGGAGCCGTTCGCAAAATTGACGACCAAAGTGGACGTCGGTGTTTCCAAGCGGAGTCCGAAGGTATCGGCGCGGGTCGGTGCGAAAACAAAAAAAAAAAAACAAACATACGACTAGACGTGTTCGTTCGTTCGAACGGCCGGTGACCAGATGGCGAACTACGACGAATTGTTCGGGAAACAATCGACCGCGTTAACGGTTACCCGACTATAAACCAACGAAAGCACGCTGGACGAAATGTACGCGGAACGCGGTAACGTTTCGGTCGCGACGACGGATATTGAAATGATAGTGTCGCCAAACCGTTCATATTGGAAATAGTGGACCGGGAGGGGCTAAAATCGTAACGCCAAGGAGGTTTTAAAATAAACGCGCGATAACGTTCGAGCGCGTTTTTTGTCAAATTCACGAACTCCGTGTTTTAAAACGCGTATCGGATTAATTACCGCCGTTATTAACCGGGTCGTAAATTTTTGCGAAATGCCGTCCACGTTTTGTGGGAGGGAATAATAAAAACAACGTTCGGCGCGAGGGGGGGGGAAACCGTTTTCCCGATACACAAATAGACGGGACACTCGATTGTGTTCCGAGGATATTACGCAGTTGGCCTCCGTGAAAAACACGCGTTTTTCGAAAATCGGATCGGCCCCGACCGGCCAGCGTTAACGTTTAACGGAACCAATAACGTTCACGCCCCAGCGTAGTAAACGTGGTCGTTGGCGAGCGAAACACGGCGGGCCGTTTTTCCGGATGACGAACAAAACGCGTGTAGGCGAAGCGTCGTTCGCGGACCATTAATCGTTTCGGGCGGATAACGTCCGTCGTGGTCGACGGTGACCGTCGGTGTTTTGCCCCCCCCCCCCTCCCCCGAATCGTTTCGGAGCGGCCACGTGACCCCCGTGACGGACGATCGCCGGACAGGGTGGCGCCGAACACAAAGGCGTTGGCGTGGACACCGAGGAGGGACGCGAGCGTGTGTCGTCTGGCACGCCTCGACGAACACGGTTGGCCCTGGGAACGGCGGGCGCGGGTCGGGCGGCGGCCTCTGTCGGGTTTCCGAAAAACGCGCGCGTCTAGTAACGGCGCTTTTAGTTGGCCGCGCCGAAGACCGACCGGCCGCGTACACCCGAGTGACTATTTTACGGAGCGTCGCGGCGCCGCGCTATTGTTTTTTATTCGAGCCGTTCGGTCGTTACGCGGGGTCGTGAATCGAGGGAGGGGGGTGCCGGTAAAGTCGCCGTCGTTTTCGCCAGTCCGTCGCGAACGAACAACAATGGCGACCGTCACACCACCGTAGGTCACGCGTATATCGCTCGACAACCGCGCGAGTGCGTAACGAAAGTTTCGACATTTAACGAATGTACGTAAAACGTTCGTCGCCGATTACGTGACTTCGTAGGCCGTAAGAGCCGTCCGAATCTATTTCGGGCGCGCGCGCGCGCGTCGTCCGTTCGGCGAAATTCAATTACGTTCCGCCGAGAAAACGGAAAACGTTAACCGCCTATAGTAAACGATATGTATGTAGCGCCTATTTCGCGGAACGCCGAACGGGTTCCGGGCGTTCGACGATCGTTGCGGAAAACGACCGGCGGGACGCGGTGCTAAAAAACGAAACGTTCGCCTTATTGAATTATTACGACGTCGCGACCGGGCCACGTATTACGCGCGCCGTTTCCTCTCAAGGGCGTTGTTTCTCGCCAACATATACACACGTGTACCTTAATTCCGTCCCGTATATGTCGGTCACGACACGAGCGCATCGATAACTTTTCTTCGTAAACACACACACACACACACATACATAAATACACACGCATACACAAAGACATACCATACACACATACAGAATGACACGACGAGTAATAACAATAACACTCGGGCGTATATATATATATATATATATATTACGAATCGCGAGTACGATTAAACGTGTAAACATATACGTATCGTGTGCGCGCGTGTGCGATGTATGCAGGCGTGGGGCGAAAACACGAGGGCCCCAAAGCGCTGGTTTATTTTGAGACACGCACGTAGCGCGCACCCCGAAACGAATCTAAAATCGATACGCGACGAGAGGGGTTTTTTTTTGTCCGTTTAAAATTTTAAGCGATATTTTTTTCGGCCGAACGTTTTCTCTTATCGAACATATACGTAGACGTATATATATATATATATATACGTAGGCGCGTATAAATTATATTTCGACGGAATCGCGCGCGGTCGAACGAAAAGACTCGTGCCGCCTACGCCGGTCGGGAATGTATTATATATATCGGATATTCCGGAAACGCGGGGAAAAAGAATACGACGTTATTATCCGTATGTGTATTATTAAGGTTTACCGGATGGCACCGGCGTCGTACACGTGTATACAATAATATTGTTATTATTTTCGTATCGTCGGCGAATCGTCTCGGTAAACGATCGCGCTGCGCGCGCGCGTGTGTGTGTCCTTTGGCGACGCACCACGGTAACCAAGGAGGACTAGCGGGGGAAGGTGGCGTGACGCGGAGAACGGCAAACTCGGTGGCGAAAAAAACCGATATATATATATATACGCGAAACGTCGGCGTTTTCGACATTACGAGAATCGCCGACAACCGAACACGTACGCCAACTATTGCTGCCACATTGGTCGCGTACGAACCGCCGGCGTTTTCCATACTCGGCACGAACAACGTGACCGTCCCACGTCGCGTCACGAAATCGCGCGTGTACGACAAACACGAACCGTTCGGCCCGTACGGTTCTTCTTTCGAAGAACGGTATTATTGGTCGTCCGCGGACCATCTAACCTCGGCGGTCGCCCTTGACCGTCTTTACCGAAACGGGCGGCCCGAAAACGTTACCGAAACGATAAAAAGCGGGCGTACGCCGAAGGCGAGACCGCGACGTTTACAACGGACGGGAACCGTACGGGCGTTGTAATCGTAAATAATACGGATAATACGCGTAAATCGTCGGGCGGGCGCGTATATATATAATCGCTTTACGGCCCGAGAAACGAAATAAAAATATAATCGCGCGTCGCGGACGACGACAAAAGGAGAACAAAAAAAAAAGCCGAACCAACGAACGAAATAAATTACGACGGAACCCACCACCCCGTACGCGATTTTTACGCCGCGGCGGCGCGTTTACGACTTTTGGCGCGGGCCCCGAGATATTAAATTTTTGTCCGACAAATAAGACCTCGCCGGGCGAACCGTTCACGTACCCTTGTGTCGTCGGCGCGGCGAGTGTGCGATTACGGACGACCGGCGGCCTTACACCCGTAATGTTTTCATTCTCCGTCCGTTTCCCGCCCGGGACAATCGGTTCGAAAACCGCCGACGTTTATCGTTCGCCAAACTTAAAGGAAAACCTCTCGTTTCCTACGAAACACCGCGATAATAGCCGAACACGACGGCACGTCGTATCGCGCACCGGTGTCGACATTTTTACGCGCGCGCTCGAAAATCTATACTACCCGTCCTCCCGCTGGCCATCTGTCCCGGGCACGAACCGCCTCGTACGGTACGCGCGCCCGATTCGTTACGGACCACTCGCGAAGTCGGCACGCGAAAAGGAGCGTCGCGCGTACGGCGGAATAGACGGAAGAAGGCGCGACGTCGAATTCTCAAACGTCTACGGGATTTCGTATGGGACGACGTATTTACGGGCGCGCGGTAATTTCTGGTTAGCCGCGGGAGTCACGTCGGGGGGAAACCTAGAGAATAGTTATAATAGAAAGTCTCGTGTAAACGCCGTTGCGGGTTAGGGAAAACACTCGGCCACGAACGTCCGTTTCTTTCACCTTTTCAGCGGGATTTTTTTCGAAATTTTCGAATCGCTCGTTTCGGACCGTCAATCGAAACCATCTTGTCGACCGCGGCTGTTGTACTCACGCCGTCCAGAAGATCGCGTCGGCTCGTTCGGGTCTCGTTTCATTTTCCTAACTCCCCGAAAATCGCTTCCGGCCTCCCGATCGTTTTTTATTTAACGAACACTTTCGTCGTGTCCGCGACCTGGGGACGGCATTTGTGCAAACGAATTTCCCCCTATATTGATTCGCCGCGAACGGACACCCGACGGAAACGGCCGTTTAAGGAACGTAATTTCGCGGGTACGTCGTACGTACGGATACGTTTTCGGGACGAATTCGACGGACGCGGCGAAACAACCAGAAGAAAACGCGCGGGCGCGACGGTGTTGTCGTGGCAGTGCCATTCGTCGTCCCCGGAGTGGGGCCCGACGACGACGGCGTCTCAATTTTTCACGTTATTATTTCCCCCTCGGCCCGTTCGTCTCCCGCGGTCGTTCCGTCGCCGCGGCAACAATACTTATGAACTCCGTTGTCGAAAGAAGACACCGGTGATTGAACGTTTTGCGGAACGTTTCGCATTAACAACCGTCGGGGAATTGTATAAAATAAAATAAGAATAAAAAAGAAAAAACCGCGCTAAAAAAAAGAAACACCCGTCTCTCGGGGAATCGCGCGTACGGTATATGTACATGTCGTCGCGGTGTCACGTACCGGTCGTCGACGGACGCTGATGGAAAAAATCCCGCGACCCTTATACATTTATGCGTGCGTTCGTCGCTTCTCGTAAGTAACGCGAGCGCGGGGACAGGCGGATGTGTCGCGGGAGAGACGAGGGCTCGGACCGATAAAGTCCATTACGGTCCGGCGCGAGGGGAATAGCGTGCGGAAGTTCGTTTCGCGAGAGCTCGTCTTCGGCGCGCGGCCACTCTAATTAAATTATTCTATTTAAAAAAAACCGATAAAATACGCCCGAAAATATATCTCGAAATATGCTAATTGTTTTATATATAATATATATATACGTAAGCGTACGCGAGACGATTATTAATTAAGCGTGTTCGCTCGTACGCGACGTTTTATATTTTTCATAATTAAAAAGGAACGTCGGAAAAAAAGAATATATACGAAAAAAGAAGTTCGTGTCGTTACAGGATATCTTTTAAGCGACGTCGCGAAAATACCGAAGAATTACGAAATACATATATATATATATAGTTTTCCAGCACGTTCGAGTATTCCCCGGAAAACGTTTATAATTTATGCGTAATTAAGGGATAAAAACCGGGCGAACGTACTTAAAGAAATCGCCTCGCTCGTATCCTATATGTTCGTAGTATTACGGTAGTACCCCTTCGCGCGCGGTTACGAACCTTTCGTCGGATATTAAATATACGGCGATAAACGCGAATTTCTTTTATCGGACGGTGTTGGGCGAAATACGCGAAACGTTCTGTAATCGCCGACAAAGAACGTGCTCCGGAAAATACGTTTTTTCGTCGGCCCGCAAAGTCAATAAACGACCGTCCACACACATCCGTTCGGCCTACCGAAGCGAGTAACGGACGTTACTACAAACGACACTTTTTAACCGGAACATTTTCGGCGGACACTGTTTTCGGAATTGAATTTAACGCGCGCGCGCGCGCCGTATTGTTTGCGCGTAACTCGAACGGATCGGTACGTACATTTACGGAAAACCGTACGGCCCGAGGTTACGGTTAGTTACGAACTTTCTGGCGGTAGAAACGTCGGGGGATTTCGGAACGGATTTCTCCGACGAAACGTCGGCGGGAGAAAGCGATTAGTGGGGGAATTTGCCCGGCCGAGTGTGCGCAGCAATAGCCGGACGTGATTCCCGCTCGGAACCGAATCGAAAAAATCGGCTCGAACGGCGGTGGGGTAGGTAAGTAATTCGACCTCCGGTCTGCCTCCCCTTGTTATTGCGCGCCGGTGTTTAATCCGCGGCTAGGTCGGATTGTTCATCGGCGCCGATACGGCGACCCGTCGCGTCCTCCGCGTATAATATTACGACCTTCTCGGGCCGTTTCTTCGCCCACGAACGGGCACACGTATCTCGAACGAGTTAAACGTACCGGGAGATTTTCGTATATATACACCCCGGTCGCCGACGACGATGCTAGAGGTATACGCTGCGTGGTCCCGTCGCGCGCGATAAAACAAATAGCCCGAGTAACGGTAGTAATAATAGTAGTTTTTCGGGATCGAATAATATATATATATACAAATCGAACGACGGGAAGCGATCGTTTCGCGCTCGACGGCGTCCGTTTTCGATTATCGTCGCGCCGTCCGCCAATAGGCCAATAGTACGTGGCCGTTTGCGCGCGCGACGTTCGTAAAATCGGGCGGAACGTGCCGGAGGAGAACGGCGTTTCCGTCCGTTCGGGTCGCGGACCCGTAACCGTTGACGGGCTCTAGTCGGTCGGAACCAAGTCGACGACGGGAGCGCGGTACGACGCGAGTCGCCGGTTGTGTTTTCGCGACGGGTAAATATTAGACGGGGCGGACGCGATCGGACGGGTAAATCGAGGAAACTACACCGACACACTGGAACGTGTACGCCGAATAACGCGCGCTTCGCCGTAGCGCCGATATTTTCGCGTACGCGCGCCGATAACGTTAAACCGCCGGAATATGGACGGCGCGTGTCGTCGAGTAGCGCCGTAAACGTGTCGGAATAAATCCGTCGCGGAAAAATTACGGACTCCCCTCGCCGAGTGTCGCGGATATAAATTTCATAAAACGACGATAAACGTCCGATTACGCGGTACCGCGCGGCGTTTAATAACGGAAAAACGCGAGAATTCGAACTGCGCCGTGCGGTCGACGCGAATAATATACGTAAATCAGCCGTCGTCGCCGTTTATTCGCGACGAAAAGCAACGCGCCGTTTTACTAAATAACATACCGAACGAGAGCGTGGCGAAACGGTCGAATGGCCGCAGTCGTTTATTTCGACGAACGTGTCCGGCGGATAAGATCCGCGGCCAGGACGGACGACAAGCGCGAGCGCGAAACGATATCGTCCATCTCGTGGACGAGACGCCGAATATCTTCGCGGACATTATCGCGTTATGCCGAAGGTAGTCGCCGAACGGCGGAGGCAGGCTCTTGGCGTGACAACTCCGTCGCGCCGTCGTGCTCGCAGGAGGAGGTAGCGGCTAGGCCGCTAAATCGGGGACGAAAAGATTAGTTTATATTCTTTTTAATTTTCGTAACGGAATATGTAAATGGCTGCCCCGTGGCAGGTTAGGGATTGCTCTGTCACCGCGCACCATTCACGCGATAGTTTTTAAGAACTGTCGTTAGATTTGATGTGCGAGGGGGCGAGGTAAAATAACGTGGGGATAGCTCGCGTCGCTCACTCTTCTCTCATTAACGATGATCGGATCGTAAAATACAATTTTGTTAAAATTTTGTATTTTTTCAATAAACGATGGCGACTCACTGGTCCGAAGTACTGTCTTCAGGCGTTCCGGGCAAGTAAGGGTATTGTCGATTTATGGTTACAAAAAAAAATTGTCGCGTAACGTATATACTCGGCCGGGCGGATGGCGGTTTCGCGACGGTACTAGCGTGTCTATAGCATTGGGTGTACGGCCCTAGGCAAGAGGCTAATGTTTTTACACTCTGCGGGAGGTTTACGTCGATCCGAATTTGGGTCGTTAACTGATAGCGTCAAAGGGGCGTGGGAAGGCTGTAGCTGAGAGCTTGTTTGCCAGTGATTTGGATCCGTCTGGTAGAGTTACGGAGGTTCTTGTTGGAAATCGGGTAAAAAACGCGGCGGTCAACGCGAACAACTGCCTCCAGTCTTCACCAATTTATCGGGTTAACGAAATTTCTCCACGCGGGAGCGGCGGTACAGTAGTACGGGTTTCGACGTATATTTCGAAGACGGCTAGTAGCTAAGTGATAGGGGGGGGGGTGTGTATATTTCGAAAAACGCGCGCACTTCTTACGTACGTCGAATCCGTCGCGAGTTATACGCGTATGGCGCGCGGCGGACATTGACGAACGGACGCGTCGTTACGCGCGACATCGGGACGTCGGCAAACACGCGGCATCGAAATACGCGAACGCGTGCGTACAGTTTCGTATAAAACTCGGGCGGGCGAACGTGTTTACGTCGCGCCAGTTAAACCGCGTCGTCCCGGGAACGTCGGCACTAATTAACGTTTATTTTTTCTCTTTACCAAAATTCGTCGACGAACCCAATTACGTTAATGGACGATAAAAGGAAAATTAATCGAGCGGAACTCGCGCACTCGTCGAACCGAATAAGAAAAAGATCGTAAAAACGACCGACCGAACGATTCGGGTGGCCGGCGGCGAAGTAAATTTACCTAATTCGTCTTGCGTCTAAACGAAGCACGCGAAATTGGATTACAAGGGGCCCGCGGACAACACGTTGAATCGATGGAGACGCGGGACAACGTGACGGAACAATACGAGACGTCGCCTAACCGGCCGAACGAAAGTCGCGTAACGTTCAAAACGAAAGGTTACGTTTATACGCGCACACGTATTTGTATACTATACAACATTCCGAAACGGTAACGAATCGGCGTTAAAACGCAAAACGCCTTTTCTCCGGTCCAATACTTTTACCGAACACGCCCGTATATAAAAAACGACGATCGATCGTCGTTACGCGACGACCAGACGTTCGACGGCGGACATTACGACGCGAAACGTTTCGTTTAGCGGGCGCATTAACGAAACAACAACGGAAACCGCCCGAGAATTACGAGCCGTTTTCGCGGTCCGCCGGTCGCCGTAATCATAACAACGACGCGCGATTTTCGCGATAATTTATTTATATATATATATATCGCGCGTGTTCGTAACGCGAAATACGGACGACGGGTTTTCTGGGCGGCGCGCGTTTCCAGTACTTAACGGACTCGAAGTTTTACACGAACGCGATTTTTTCACTCTTCACATAATTTACGCTCGAGCGAAAAAGAAAAAAATAATAATTAAAGAGTAAAATTACGGCTTTAATTACGATATTAACGCGGCGGCGTATGTATGTGAGCGCGGCGCGGTGTTGCGCAACGAGTTGAAAATATTTCGTTAGCGCGCCAGCACACCGATGTATATACGTATATATATATAAATAATTAACGAAACGGAGAATTTTCTTCTTTTCGGAGTGCTTTTTTTCGGAATTTCTTAAGTGAATAAATAACGGTCGTAAATGGTTTTTTTTTACACGTTTGTCGCATCGTTATAGAAAAAAATCCGCCGGCCGAAAATAGGCGACATAAAATACAACGCGTAGCGAACCCCGGACGAGGCCGGTGACACAAGTGGGTGGTGACGACGACGTATGGTGGAATCGGCCGATTGGAATTCGGTCGCGACGGCGCAGCGGTACCGGCCGACTGTTGGATTAACGAGTCGATCGATAATTCCGGCGAATAAGAAACCCGCCGATATTGTCGACACACGATCGATTTTCACCGGATTTCGGTTTTTCGCTTAAATACGTCCGAAACGAAAATGGTCCGAAAAAAACGTCTTACCAACCGACGGTTTCCGGCTCGCTCAAAAACGAATTTCGGCCAAAAAAAACAAAACAAGTCCGGTGGCGAACGGTACGTGCTCCACTCGTCCGTTACAAAAACCCCGCGCCGCCGGTACTGTTGTGCTAATCGGCCACACGACGGCCGGCCGTCACGAGAAAACACTCCCCCCCCCGGTTTCGATAGGTCCGGCCGGCGGCTTTCTCGAAAAAAACCCAATAACGGGCGAACACCGAAGAAATATTCACCGTCCGGGCGGTTCGGGGCGTCGGTATTATTTTGTTTTTTCGTCCACCGCGAAATTCTATACACTACCGGCGACCGTTGTGGTCAAGGACCTTTTACCTCGTACACCTACGGACACGCGTACACGTACGGTAGGAATAATATCGTCCGACGACGGTTTATTTTACGAGCGAAAAAATAGTAAATAAACGACCGAACGACCTTTTCGAGCGTGTATATATAAACGCGTGATTGTAAATTGCGTAACCGCTGCCGTTATACAAAACGGCCCGTATACAGAGCGATTCGGACGTCCGACTTCCGTAGTTCGTGCGCGCTATTCGCGTATATACAGTGGCGTGCTAAAACGAGCCGGCGACGATCGTCGGGTAAGATCGTTCCGGCCGGACTTTCGGGATCACGTCGCGCCGGCGGTTTTTTTTTTTTTTTTTTTTTACGAACACGCCGCCCGCAAGAGAG